>JZKD02S0219551.1:188609-218943 GCA_000966675.3 Picea glauca | reverse complement strand
ACATTATTGTGATCATCATTGAGTGCCTTGTAAATATTTTAAAAGAAGCATGATTGTTTAAGCACTGAACAAATGATTCACCCCCCCCCCCTCTCAGTTGCTCAACACACTTGACAATATTTTCATGTTTAGAGAGTTTGAAAAGAGCTCAAAGACGACTCCAGGGGGTTCCTTTTTTGTATATCCATGCAGGTCCGAAAAAGAGATAAAATTTTACTCGGTTGCATTCTCATGTATTTACGAGCACGAGAAAGAACAAGTGTCGCAAGTGTCGTCATTACAAGTGTTGTAAGTGTCACATCTTTTCTGCAAGTGTCACATCTCGACTACAAGTGTTGCAAGTGTCATAAACATCATACTTCCATCTTTCCCATGTCATGCCTCTAAATGACATCACAAAGACACTTAAGACACCTCAAAGATGACTCCAGGGGGTTCCTTTTAAGTGTATCCATGCGGGTCCGGAAAAGAGATAAAAGTTTACCCGGTTGCATTCTCATGTATTTACAAGCACGAGAAAGAACAAAGACTAAGATCAGTATGCCTAGAATGATCATAAAAGGTTGGAGACATGCCCTCCAAGCTTCAATTCATTCACCAACTTTGAGGTTGTCACCGATTTCTCTACTAGATGGAGAAAAAGGATAAGAGTGGATGAAATGAAGGTTCAAGAGAGGTGACTGTTTCATTTTTTAACGAGCTTGACACAGGAAAAAGAACTATGGTTAGGGCTTCAGGTTCAATCCCCAGATTGTTGTTTCCTTTTTTAACGAGCTTGTTATAGAGAGGAAAACTATGCTCAAAGCTTCTATTTCTTTTTTAAAAATCTTTCCACAGAGAGGAGAAACTGTGCTCGTGACCTCTGTTTCATTTTTTAATGAGACTGTCACAGAGAAGAAAAACTATGCTCATGACCTCTATTTCATTTTTTAACGGGCTTGTCACAGAGAAGAAAAAATATGCTCGTGGACTCTTCTTGATTGACATGGCTTCCAAGAGAATAATGCGCTGGAAGGAAACCATGTCAAGGGACAAAAATCGGTCATGGATTCCAAGAGATCTTCACTGGATGGAAGAAAATAAATCTGGAAGGAACACATGTCAAGGGTCATGACAGGGGTAAGGATATTAGGCTCCACTAGCCCTACCAAAGAGATCACCATGTCAACTACCATATCCAAATCATCGAAAGTTGAAGTCATGGGAGACAACACCACATAATTAACATGTGGTGGGGGTGATACTGTCTGCATATAAGAACCATTTAGGGAGGTAATCCAGTCAGGATCGATGAATGAAAGTTGATCAATAGTCATAATTCTTCCATCGTGAGGGAAATATATCACACGAAAAAAAGTGGATACAATAGCTTTCATGGAATAGACATAATCCCGCCCAAGGAGTAAAGTGAAATCCAAGGGGTCTCGGACTACCATGAAATCAATAAAGATAGTTTTCCCTCCCAAAGTTACCAGAAATTGAGGAAGGGTCCCTAAAGGTTAACTAGTTCTTCTATTGAAAGCTAACAAATTCTGTGTAATCGACGCTAGTTGAGGACAACCTAAAGCGTGCCAAGAAACAGAGGACAAAATAATAATGGATGCACCTTCATCTATCAGTGTTTGAGGAACGTCACGACCACAAACCTGTACTATAATCTGGAAAGGAATGTGATAGGGAAGACGAGGTCCTGTTAGCGCACCACAATAAAAAAGGATGGCCTCATTACTTGGAGGGGGTTTCATGGGAGAAGGAGGAATGCCCCCTAACATGGTATATTCTGTATCAATGAGAAAAACATGGGAAGTATCACGTTTACTCTTTAGAGGGAGAGTAGGATTGACCGACGATGGGTTTAGATCAACCACACTGGAACTCTTCAGAGGAAGAGTGGGATTGATCGATGATGTAACTGGAGCAACCACTTTGGAACTCTTCGGATGAAGGGTGGGAACGACCGAGAAAGGGACTGGATCAGTCACTTTATCACTCTTCAAGAGAGGAGTGGGATCGATTGATGGTAGAAACAAATCAACCACATTGACATTCTTCGGATGAAGGGTGGGGCTGACCAATGACAGGATTGGATCAGTCACTTGGGTTTCACTCTGTAGATGAAGAGTGGGGTTGACCGATGACAGAACTGGATCAGCTACTTTGGTGAGTGGTTCAATCAAGGAGGAAACTAGATTGACCACTTGATCAACCAGAATGACCAGGGATGGAACTGGATTGACCAGTCCATCAACTAACAATGGGTTGGGGGAAATCTTTAGAAGTTGAAGTTTTTCCAAAAGAGAAGAAGCCTCATCCATATGAGGGAAAAGGTGAGAATAATGATCACCTTTGCATAACATACAAGGAAATTTGACAGTTGTCTTCTTCTTCCCAACCTTGACGTCACTAGTTGACGGGGTATCATCAACATGTCCAACAGAGGCCAATGATGTGGAGGACCACATTTCTAAGACCTTGGGAATACTAGGGCAATCCCTCAGAAAGTGGTCACCCTTACAAAGACTACAAGGGAATTTGGGTTTCAGATTCTTCATTTTAATATTGTTGACCTCATCAACACTCCCAGTACTATTAATAGTAGCTGGCTACTTGGATACAACATATGATGTTGTTGGAGCCTTGGTCCTTTTCAGGCTCTTCTTCTTCTTTTGATCAACCTGGCTTTCACTAGGCGAAGAAGGAGAAAGGGAAGGAGACTTAATGGGTAAAGAAGGAAGATGGGTAAAAATTCTGATAAATTTTAGTTAAGCATTGATTTTAGTGGCTATTGTTTACTCAGAGGTGTATGAGAGTGAAGACTGATGGTATTATGACTTAGTTCCCAAAACATGCATAATAAATGATAAGCAATCTTTTCTTTCAATGAATGTCTAATTAAGGGAAGGAGAAGGATTTTACTTTCACTGTCAAACACCAAGATGCAATGACCTCATGCAATAGTCCTCGATAAGGAATCCAATGCAATGCTAAAATGTTTTTATGTGACTGACAACCAACAAATGTAAATCTTCCTATGCTAATTGGACTTCAAGAGTTGTGATATTTAATCAATCTGGAAGCAAACTTCACATAAACCAAAAGACACCCTTGTTGTGATCAAACAAGAAACATAAAGCCAAAAAATAAAAAGGAAGAAGAAAGAGCTTGGACAATATGAATCAAAGTTCAGAAAGAAAAGTACAAAAGACCTTTGAAACTTCTTACAAAGTTTTCACTCACTTAGATAAACGAGAAGAAAATGACAAATTGACTTCAAATCGTGAAGGACAAAGAGTTATTGCAAAGTAAGGACAAATGTAAAAAAATCCAAACAAAAGAGGATGAATCCTTAGAAAACAGGGTATTGAAGGCCAATACCAAGACGGATTGAGAGTATGAGACATTAAGCAAATGCAAAAGGCAAAAACTGAACCTAGAAATTGAAAAACTAGAGGGTTTTTCACTGAAAATGGGATAACACTCTGGTGTAAGGGGTACTAGAGTGCTCCAACACTCTGTGTAAGGCCACCAGGGAGTGTTGGAACTATTCTAGAAAGGGCAGGGGAGCACTCTTCTACAAAATCTCAGAAACGTTCCCAGAAACTCAAAAAATCAAGGAAATTCAGTCAATCAGGGTGATCCCGATGACATAAAGAGGTAATCAAACAAATCTAAGAATAAAAAATACAATGTGAAGAAGATCAAATCAGTGGGCAAAGGGACAAAACAAGATCTGGGAATGGAAGCAAAAATCATAGCTCCTCCCCAGTGGAGTCGCCAATTTCTATTGTAGGTGAATCCCCCTACGGACAAGTGGATTCCCTCTTGGTATTTAGACTCCTAAAGGCCAAGATATAAAAGTTCTTAACATGGACATTGACTTCCTTTTAGATCTAATCAAGCTAATAAATGAAAGAGAAGGATAAATATATGTACCTTATTAGCGACGTTTGTCCTTGCAAAGTCCTGGTTGAGCTTCAATCCTGAGCTCCCTGATAGGTCCTGTAAGACAAACAAAGGTACAAAAGACTTCCTACTCTACTGAAATTAGCTCAAACATAGATCCATCTACTGCAGACAAAATCATATGGAACAAGCATAAGTTTGAAAGAAACAAACCAAACATTGATTATATTAATGAGAACAAGTAAAAGTACTTACAATCCTTTGAATGAAGGTGCAACAGCTTCTTCCAGTTCTCCTTGTCCAACCCCTTTTCTCAAGTAATCTCCACTGATTTCTTTGATGACATCTCACTCATAAGATCATAAGTTTCACATATCCAATCTTTTCCATGTACCTTTCACCATGAGAAGGCCTCCTTATATAACCTTGGAGAGGTCCAACCACTTGAGATATATTTGGGATAAGTTGATGATTCCTCTCCTTCAGTTGAGGATCTTCCCTAAGATCATGCCTTCACCATGTATTTGAATCCAACTACCTTCAGGAATTGAGGGATTATTCCCTGATTTTCCTCAACAAACCCAAAATTTGCTAAAAAAAGGGGTAAAGCTCCCCCAAAAATGTGCATAGTGTTCTCAAACACTCCCCCAAAGAGGCTCAAGGCGCACCAACATTCCCTAACAGTGGGTAGGGGAGCACTCCTCTCCAAAATTCATTTTTTAGTAGTTCTTTCAGTGGAAAAAGGTTTGTACTCTCTGTAAAATGATTTTTCTTGTTCCAAATTAGTCTTTGAGGTGTCTTAAGTGTCTTTATGATGTCGTTTAGAGGCACGGCATGGGAAAGATGGTAGTATGATGTTTATGGCACTTGCAACACTTGTATTCAAGATGCGATACTTGCAGACAAGATGCGACACTTACAACACTTGTAATGACGACACTTGAGACACTATTGAAGTGAGTAATTTTGAGGTGTAACACTTATGTATTTTACCAAATTATTTTCTTGAGTTAATAAAAAGGCCTACCCATTTGAGAGTAGGACCCCAGAGACGTAGTCTACCATGGACAAACTCTATTATCAAGTTTTTGTGTTCATATATGATGCTTATGTCTCTTTATCATTGAGATTTCCTTCTTTATGGTGTATTTCAGTTTATGCTCATTTAATATGATTCTTTAATAAGTCACATTGATGAAAAGATCTCGGATCACAAAATGCTCGCTGACACTGGGGCCAAAATGTTATCACACAAGTTGTAGGTTGGGAAAATCCTAACGCAACCACTAAATGGTGACAATTAAGAGGTCACTTAGCCACTGTCACCTTAGGTAGGTGTCCTTGTCAGTTTAGAGGTGAGGTAGTCACCTCAAGTTGGGAATCTCGTTGACCCTAGGGGGAATGAGATGGAGAAATATGAATATAGAGATGAAGTCCCTAGAGGTCAAATTAAAATGGTATGAAGGTCTTGGAATGAAGTCTTGGGAGGTTTTAAGGGTTTCCAAATGAGTTGAGTGACCCACCAAGTGTGAGTACCTGACCGAGACACAAGGAAAACCAAGCATATAGTGTAATATGTTAGATGGAAAACCAAGTTAAGATTTCTTTCCTTAATTTGCGAAAAAAATAAATGATATATATGAGCTCAATAAAGATAACAATGGCTACAAAATAAGTTCCAAGTATGTTATGAATAAACAACAGATAAAGCTAGTGGAAGCTAGCTCAACTCACCAATGATTAAGCAACAAATTTAGCACAAAAAACAAGGCTGCAACAAAAGCTTACTATAGAGATATTATCAGCCTTATGGATGTAGAAAAGTTGCTACAATAGAAGTAAAATCAGCCACTGAAATTAGTAAATAAATCACCCAAGAAATGCCTTAAACCAAGTAGAATATGTTAGCAAACGTTTAGCAAATTTTGATGGTTAAAGCACAAGTTATAAGTTTTTTTATATTAGGGTTTATGAAATCAAGTTATCAGCCTTATGGCTGTATAAAACCAAGCCCTATATCAGAAAAATCATCCAACATAAATCAATTGTAAAAGGTTCAAAGGATGCGCCTAGGTTAGTAGAGGGTTAGGGCATAAATTTAGGCCTAGTCTAGGGTTAGTTTAGAAGTTAGTTAGGGTTATTTACCTAGGATTAGTGCATCCCTAATGACTGTGGGTTAGTGCGTATTATAACAAAAAATTGTAGTGTTTGGAAGGGGACTCCTCAATGAGGCAAGAGAGCCAAAGGCTCAAGGAGCACTTCTCCAAAGAAAGAGACTTAAAACTTGCAAAATCACATTTTCCAAGGAAATAATTTTGTTTCTCCAATGCAACAATAAATGACTAGTGCTCTTAATAGTTGGGTTAATGGTGTTGGTCATAAGGTTTTCACCTAACTGCTAAGGGGAAAATCTAGGCTACCTATCAATTTAGAATGATTTCTTCTTTCAACTCTTTTGTTGGTTGGTTAGAGGGTTATTATATCAAGACAAAGGGAAGGTTGGGTTGGCATAACGATATGGATGAGGGCCCTCCTTGGATGATGGCACACTAATGACAGATCAGTGAAATAATAGAAAACAAAGAGAAACAACAAACTACTCAATGAATAATCTGCTGCAAGAAGTTCAATACTTAAAATATCATTTCAAGACATCAAACATGTATCAAAACACAATAACTCCCATAGGTTGCAGAAAAAAAAATCTTCACAAAAGAATTAGTTGTTTGACAGGTGGCATATCAGTAAAAATAAGTCATACAATAGCTGAAAGGAAATGAAATGTACGTTGCACAAATAAAAAAATGTATTCGATATAAGAATGAAAACACATGAAGAGTTGAACGAAATACTATCATCAAGAGTATGTTCACCAGGTAGAGAGATTTAATCCGTGCATAAAACGGGTCCAACGAGTCTGTTGTATTGCTATTTTTTCCTCAAAAAATACGACCTTTACAATATCCAAAAACTAACTATTTCAAACAGTTGCAGAGGCTCTCGTCTTTAGGGGATCGAGACCTAAATTTACGAAACTATTCGTAAATCAAATAATTAACTCTACTAAGACACTGGACTTAATCAACAAGAGTGGTTATTATCACACACAAAAGACCACTCTTGCATCTAATCTAGGAAAATGATGGACTTAATCAAATAAAACTACTATTGTCTCTGTGATAGAAATGATGCATGTGCTGGAGGAACTGAGTGGCTGAAAATAGGCCTCAGAGTGACAGAGCAAAGATTTGTGTTGAACGATGACATGTCTGTGAGATGTTGGAGGCCATTGGAGATAACATGGTTGCATGAGCAGAGCCTGCTGAAGTGTTCTGGAACTAATCTGTGTCGGCCCGTGACTGGCACTTAACTCTCGGTCATACTCTGTCTCGCCTATAACTAGCCCTTCTTCTTGATTTCTCTATGATGAGATGATCGTGGATAGGAAGACATGGATACAAACATCCAATAGGAAAATAGGACGCCTGAAGGTAGACGATGTGAATGTAGATGAAGTGGAGGGGAGGTGGAGGTGATAGACGTGTGTGGAAGACAGATGGCGCACAATGAGAGGGGAGAAAGTAGTGAGTGGGATGAGTGTAGGCGACATGGATGTGATGCAGTGTCATATAAGCACATGATTGCGGAATTCGTTGAGGGAGTTTTGGGTCCAAACCACATTTGGGCCCACAATACCCCACAAAATACCATGTACTCTTCCAACAAAACCATGGTTTAAATTGCGGGACTGCTTAGGAAAATTAATGATTGAGCAATTTACGTCCTCACAATGAAGTGTGGTCGTCAATTTGATGATGATATGTGATCTAGGTGACATTTACCTGCTGCAAGGATTGATGATTCTCATTGACTTGGGATCAATGGTCTAGATTCACTTTGGACTTTTGAGCTTCGGGTTTTTTGAATGTGAAACATGAAGAATATCCCAGAGGAAAATCTCCGAAGTGATGTGGTGGCTTGATTAATATGATTTCATGGATGTTGATGCGTCATGGAAAGAAGGGTGACATGTGTCACATGGAAATGGATGAATGTCACAACCAGATGACTTGGGATGAATTCCATGTGTCATTACTGATGAGTGCACCACATGTCAGGACAAATGAGTGCACCACGTGCTTCGACACTTTGGGAGTTTTGAAAGTGAAGCATGAAAAAACTCCCGGAGGACAATCCTTCAAGTGAACGATCTGTTGCCGTGTGTCATGCTGAATGAATGGTCCAGATTCTCTTCAGAAGTTCAGGCTTTGGGAGTTTCAAATGTGAAGCATGAAAAACCTCCCAGAGGAAAATCCTCAAAGTGAACGATCTGCTGCCGTGTGTCATGCTAAATGAAAGGTCTATATTCTCTTCGGAAATCTGGGCTTCGGGAGTTTATGAATGTTATGCTCGAAAAATCCTGAAGGAAAATCTCCGAAGTGACGTGTCGGGTTCTCGGACTTTGACTCTTCAATGCTTCGAAGCCTTCGGGTCTTCGAGAACTTAGTACTTAAAACTTGATATTAAAACCCGTGCGATTCTGGAACCCGAATGGATGAGAGTTGTTGATATATTCGACCTGATGGATCTCCACCATTGAAAATTAACCTGTCTATTCCCAGGGTCTGAGCCCAAATTTTTCTTCTCTGGATTGTTGCGTCATGTGCACAGACATTTCCTATGCATAGAAAAAGGCTTGGTAGACCTACGGTGAGCTTAATCAATGGTGCATGAGATGAAAAGCATTCTGAAACAAATATGACATGTATTTTATCCTTCCAGAAAAACAGAAAAATAAATGCGCGAAGACTAAAAAAGGAAAATAAGGGCCCATATACAGTAGTGGGAAACTGACTTAAACAACCAAAAAAAGGAAATATTGATGAAGGCATAGGAAAAAGAGAGGAGAGGCAGGGGATGCAAACCTAGGTTACAACATTGGCTCCAACTAAGGATAGTTCGTGCCTACGAGATGCTAAGAACTGTAGATCGGTGCCTTGATATTATATAACTGCTCTTACCTTTCATCACTTACCCTCGTTTCTATCTGTCAGACTTGCGTATCTATTACTATCCCTCAACCATGCATTTTATTGAATTAAGAAATGAAACTACACCCCAGTGCCTTGCTGGGATATGGAGTCTTTATTCACACATGAATAACTAATCAAAAGCAACAATAAAGGGAAGCATCTATGGTACAATAGGGACCTTCCCCCATCCTTAAACAAAATAGTGTTTTAGGAAGCGCCCATTTACTGGGCCTCCAAATATCTCTGTATAATATAGATTGTACAGGATGAATGTGTTGTTTCCCATAAATTCAATCACCTCAAAAGGGCCAAACCAGAGGTTGTCAAATTTACCGTGCTTGGACTTGTCATCCCTTCTAGCATCCCACCTCAAAACCAGGTTACCTTCCTAAAAAATCTCCTTCTTGGTTTTCTTATCAAAGGCTGATTTGATCTTATTCTGGTATGCTTCTATCCTCTGATCTAATGCTTCTCTTCTTTGTTGAACTTCTATAATCTGAAAGATTCTCCTTTGGATGTCATTGGGTTCCTCAATGTCCTCGTGCAAGAATTTTAGGACTAGTATACCAAGATGAGTAGGAAAAATGACATCTATGCCATAAACAAGTTGGAATGGTGATGTTCCCAGAGACTTCTTAGTGCTGATCCTGTCATCCCATAAGGCATATTTGAGTTTAGAGTCCCAAGATTTATTTCTTTTAGTCAACAAATTTTTAATGATCCCGATGAGAGTCTTGTTTGATGATTCTTCTAGGCCATTTCCCTGAGGGTAATAAGGTGTGGAATGTGTCAAGGAAATGTTGTGACTTCCACAAAAGTCAATCATGGATTTGGAATTGAATTCTTAGGCATTGTCTGTTACAAGATTATGGGGCAACCAAATCTGGCAAAAGTATTAGTTTCTAGGAAATTCATGATTACCTTTTCAGTGGCATTCCTGGTGGGCACAACCTCAATCCATTTGGTGAAGTAGTTGGTGGCAGTGAGGATCCACTTGTGTTGTCCACTAGAGGGTGGATTTATTTCTTGTATGAAGTCTAACCCCCATTGCTGAAATGAACTAATGGATTTGATAGGTTTCAGGGGTAGTGATAGTAACTTCTACTTCCTTGCAAAAATATGACATTCATTGCAGGCTCTAACAGTGGAAAACACATAAGAGAAAAGGGTGGGCTAGTAGTATCCCGCCCTCAGGATCTTGATAATTGTGGCCTTCCAATGCTGGTGCCCTCCACACACTCCTCTGTGCATTTCTACTGTGACTTTTTTGGTTTCATTTCCATCAAGGCACTTTAACATAATGCCATCAGGATCCCTCCAATACAAGTTCTAGTTTGAAATACATAATTTGACGGCTTTCAACTTGAGAGACCTGGCATTTGTCTTCTTCACATCTGGTGGACATTCAAAATGTTGTAGAAAATAGATGATGTTTTTATACCAAGGTGAAGAGGAATATTTTTCAAATACCTGTAATTTGTCTTGTCCAGGATGTATGATGGGTGTATTTGATTGGGTGAAGATCTGATGCAAATCTAGCACCTTACAGTTTGATTCTGATAGAAATTTAGCTAGTCCTTGCCCCTTGATAAACTTGGTGGGATTTATGTGCAAGTCATACTCCAAAAATTTGACAATCCATCTTCCTCTTTTCCCCTCGCTGTCTGATTGGACCATAATCTCTTTGACACTGCTGCTAGGAACAAAGGCTGTTATGCTAGACTGTAGCACATAAACCCTGAAGGCCTTGAGTTCTTTGACCAATGCATAAGCCTGTTTCTCTAATATATCATACTTGATCTCAATATCTCGGAGGGAGCTTCTAAAAAAGTCTATGGGATGCTCATGCCTTTCTTCATTTTTCTGCAGCAGTACAACAACAATTGTTTCATCCAAGGCAAAGGAAAAGATGAAGAAATATTTGGTATAGTCAGGGTTGGCCAATACAGGTGCTTCAACTAAAGCTTGCTTGATTGTTTGGAAATATGATTTCTCCTCCAAATACAATTTTATCACAACATCTTTCTTCAACATGTTAGTAATAAGCTTCATAATTTCAGCAAAATTCGGCACAAAGAGTTTGAGGAAGTTTATCTTACCAATAAAAGACTGGACAACCTTTTTATTTATGGGGATCTCAATTTTTTGAATGGAACAAACCCTCTTTGGATCAATTTTTATGCCTCCTGCTGATATGATGTGGCCCAAGAGCTTCACTTCTGGCATGGCAAAGTGAGACTTCCTAGGATTGAGAGATATCCCATACCCCCTACATTTCTTGAGAACTTGCTCCAAATGCTGCAAATGTTCCTCATCAGACTTGGAAAAAATGGTAATTTCATCTAGGTATATGGCCATAAATTTGTCTCTCTCGCCCAAAAAATCTATGTCCATGGCCCTCTGAAAAGTGGTCCCTGCGTTCATGATACCAAAGGGAATCTTTTCATACATGAATGTTCCCCATGGGGTGGTGAATGCTGTCTTTTCTTTATCTTCCTCACAAACTGCTATCTAGTTATAACCAAAGTATCCATCCAACAAGGAATTTTTGTGTGCACCTACCACCCTCTGTAAAATATGATCCATATTGGGGAGGGGGTAATTGCCCTTCAAAGAGAACTTGTTTAGATTTCTAAAATCAACACATAAGCATATCTCCCCACTCTTCTTCCTTATAGGTACTAAGTTGGCCACCCAGTTTGAATACCTTAATGGTACAATAATATTGGCATCCAACATTTTTTTTTATCTCTTTCTCAATTATGGACATTAACATGGGATTGAATTGTCTAATCTTCTGTTTGAATGTCTTGGAGCCACTTTTTAGAGGGATCTTGTGCTGGATGATGTCAATATAAAATGTCTTCAAATCTTCATAGGACTATGAAAAAGTATCAACAAACTTTTTAATGAGACTGACATACCTGTATTTTTGTTATGTAGCCAATGATTTGGACAACTTGATGATCTTGGGATTCTTAGTGGTCCCAATATTTCACTCTGTCACCTCCTCTTCTTGATTCTTCATGACAGTTCCTTTGTAAACATCATTGCTGTCGAAAAATATTTCCAATGGTACTATTCCTCTAGGAATGTGATTGGTTTTCAGCTCCACAATATCATGACCAACCACTGTCTTCAACAGATGAGAAGATTGTTGATCTTCTAATGTCTCATTTTCATCTTCTTGAATTTCGTGATCAATTGAGATATTGGAGAATTCATCAATGGCATGAAGAAATCTCTACAACTCTAAATCATCACTAAAGACTTGCCATTGCTTTATGTTGTTTGGTATGGATGTTCTATGTCTAATTTCCACCTGATATTTAATATTTGGGCCAATGGGAGGCCTGAATGTGCTGGTAGCTAAGGCCAGAGAATCAACTTTCTGATTCTATTCTCTGGGATTGAAAGAGAGGTTAAAGGATAGAAATAAATTATCGATAAGGTCCCATACCTTGTTCCTGTACTTCTTGAGCTTCTGTTTCTTATATTGATAAATATTCCTTACTTGATTGATGACCAACTCAGAATCACCAAAAACTGCTAAACAATCAATGGCCATATCTTTGGCAACCCTCAATCCCAATACCATAGCTTCATATTCATCTATATTGTTAGTAGTATCAAACTCTTTCTTATAAGAGAGGGTTATAACTTATTTTGAAGGGGAAATGAGGAGAATACCTGCACCAGATCCGTCTTTTGATGAAGATCCATTGAAATACATCTTCCACACCTCGTTTTGTTGACCATTCATTGGATGATCTCTGCGTTGGCTGACTGATATTTCAGGTTCATCATCATCTAAATGAAAAACAAACAAACCAATCCCATCCTCAACAACATAAATGGGGTGATTTCTTGGGTTTTGATGATCACTGACTATGTAGGCTAACCGTACCTCTCCGTATAGCCTCCTATGCTCACCACCAAACACAGGAATGGTGGCATATGTGAGGTCCATTTGCAATGATCCCCTGACCTTCTTAGCTCAAGTTCTATATAATAGCATGCCAAAATTTGGGAGGATGTCGACCACCACAATTTCTATCACTACACTCTTCATGGGTAATTGTGCTAGAGAAACCACCATATCCTTTATCAATCCCAGGCATTTCACTTTCTTGGAATTAAAGGAGTACAGGTCTTGGTAAGGCTTGGTAATCTCTAGACCTATTTCTTCCATAACAACTTTGGGCATGACATTGTGAGAGGATCTTGAGTCCAATAGATAGTTGTGCAGGATCTTATCATGGGCATTAAAATATATATAGAAAGGAGGAGAAGCATCAGAGCCATACTCAATGTGTGGACCCACAATAATGGCTAGGTTTTCATCCTGTAGACTAATGACATCAGAAGATACACTAGAAGGAGTAGGCTGCAAAACTTTCATGATGGATTTCTTGAAAGGTTCATTTTTTAACAATTCCGACAAAGGGACATAAATCTTGATTTTTCTCAGCTCAAGTCCCAATATGAAATAGGTTGGTGGCTTATCAACTTCCTTTGTTTCAGGGGCAAGAGGTTTTGATAGTGGAGATGACTGAGTTTTAGATGACATACCTTTATTTGGATTTGGTTTGGGAGGGGCTTCTGCTTGTTTTCCTTGATTAGAGGTGGTCGACTTGGAAGCTCCATTTCTTTTCCTCAAATCGTATTTCTTCTTGGGTTGAACTTGAACAACTCCATCTTCCCTTATTTTATCCTCAAATTGATTTGACAATTGTGCTACCTCATATTCTTTCTGTGTTAAGTGACTGGTATAATAATATGTCTCATTGAAAAGCACAACAATATTGTCCAAATCATCATTGTATGCATCTATCTCCTCAACCTGATTTTTTTAAAAAGGGGGCACTACCCTTTGATCATCAATATTTATCCTTATCTCTGCATTACTTGAGGAGCATCATTAGGCCTTCTGAATTGGTTCTGATTTCTATTACTAGCCCCTTGAAAGGTTTTGTTTGGCTGTTTGGATTCCCATTTTAGCTTAGCTGTCTTAGAAGTCAAATCCTTCAAAGTCTTGGTCATCTCCTCAAGTTTGGGATCAGATGTAGCTGGGTTAGAGGAGGCAGGGGCATCCTCTCTCTATTTTTCTTCTCTTTATCAGATCTAGTCTTTAATCTGTCTGATGCCAAAATATTAGATTCAACTTCAATGGCTGCTTCCTGCATGGATAACAACGTGGTTGATCTTCTCTCTCTCAGGAGGAGGGAGGATTCTGCATCAAATGCATTAGCATAAGTGATCTTGGCAGATGCTTTAGTTGGTTTGATTTCATTTGGGATTCTATCATACATTTTATTGAATCTCTTGGTGAAGTCTGAAATAAATTCACCATTTTTTCTCTTTAGAGCCCCAAATTCAGTGATGTAATATAGATAATCTCTCCTATCTCCCCATTGTTTTATGAAAGCTTCATCCAATGCCTCAATATCAGAAATGGAGGCTGGAGGAAGACTCCTGAACCATTTTATGACCTCCCCATCCGAACTCTTTACAAACAACCTCATCCACACATCTGAATAATCAATGTTAAAGTTATCTGAAAAACCATAAAAGGATACCAGATGTTTTTCAACAGTTATTTCACCCTCCCCATTATATCTTGGCAGATATTTCATGTAATCTGTGGTTGGGAGTGCATGAAAAACTATAGGTAGCACTAAGGGTGCATATCTGGCAACAATTATGACATCCATCCTATTAACGACCATGGCTTGAACAATGGGAATCTACAAATTTATGGGAGATACAGGAGTGGATGAAGGAATGGATGATGAAGTGGAATCAAGAGTAGGAGATGTGTGAGCCCATTTGGAATTGTGATTCTCATGGATAGCAAATTCAAGCTGCTCGTGATGATGGTTTGAAGTATTCTCTTGGTGTGCAGCTTTTCCCTTGAGGGGGGAAGCGTATCATTGAGCTATAATGGATTTCCTTAGTTGTATTTCTAGATCAGAGCCTACTGTGTTATTCTCAGGGTTATAATCAACCTTCTTGGATTTTCTGTTTTCATATTTGGATTTGTTGAATCCTTTTCGGGGTGCCAATATTTATTCTTTAAATTTTACTCAATGAAGTCGCTAGGTGAAAGATGACAGTCTGTCTGTGTCTGATCTTTGTTCACCATCAAAGGTAAGATATGATCAATTATATTTCTCCTAAGGAAATATATCTTGTTACTTCGTTCCCTGACAAGGGTGCCAGAAGGTGTTGGTCCTAAGCTCTGCACCTGACTGCTAAAGGGAAAATCTAGGCCACATATTAGTGTAGAATGATTGCTTCTTTTAAATATTTTGATGGTTGGTCAAAGGGTTATTCTATCAAGACAAAGGAAAGGTTGGGTTGGAAGAACAATATGGATGAGGTCCCTCCTTGGATGATGACACACTAATGATAGATCAATGAAATAATAGAAAATAGAGAGAAACAACAAACTACTCAATTAATAATCTGCTGCAAGAAGTTCAATACTTAAAATATCATTTCAAGACATCAAACATATATCAAAACACAATAACTCCCACAAGTTGCAGAAAACAAATCTTCACCAAAGCATTATATTTTTGACAAGTTGCATATCAATAAAAATAAGTCATACAATAGCTAAAAGGAAATGAAATGTACGTTGCACAAATAAAAAATTGTATTCCAAATAAGAATGAAAACACATGAAGAGTTGAACGAAACACTATCATCAAGAGTATGTTCACCAGGTAGAGATATTTAATCTATGCATAA
This sequence comes from Picea glauca, assembly GCA_000966675.3. Classification (NCBI taxonomy): domain Eukaryota; kingdom Viridiplantae; phylum Streptophyta; class Pinopsida; order Pinales; family Pinaceae; genus Picea; species Picea glauca. The sequence continues at coordinate 203,251 of JZKD02S0219551.1, read as the reverse complement.
AACGGGTCCAACCCATCTATTGTATTGCTATTCTTTCCTCAAAAAATCTGACCTTTACAATATCCATAAACTAACTATTTAAAAGAGTTGCAGAGGCTCTCGTCTTTAGGGGACTAAGACCTAAATTTAGGGAACTGTTCGTAAACAAAATAATTAACTCTACCAAGAAACTAGACTTAATCAACACGAGTGTTTCTTATCACACACAAAGACCACTCTTGCATCTAATCTAGGAAAATGATGGACTTAATCAAATAAAACTATTACTATCTCTGTGACATAATTGATGCATGTGATGTAGGAATTGAGTGGTCGGAAATAGGCCTCAGAGTGATAGAGCAGAGCTCTATGTTGAATGATGACATGTTTGTGAGCTGTTGGGGGATACTAGAGATAACATGGTTGCATGAGTAGAGCCTGCTGAAGTGTTCTGGAACTAATCTGCGTTGGCCCGGGACTAGGACTTAACTCTCTGTCGTACTCTGTCTCACCTGTAACTGACCCTTCTTCTTTCTTTATTTGTGATTAGATGATCATGGACATGAAGATGTTGAGGTAGGAATCCAATAGGAAAACATGATGTATGAAGGCGGACGATGTGGATGTAGATGAAGTGGAGGGGAGGTGGAGGCGATAGACGTGTGTGGAAGACAGATGGTTCACAGTGAGAGGGGAAAAATTAGTGAGTGGGATGAGTGGAGGTGACATGGATGTGAAACGGTGTCATATAAGCATGTTATTGCATAATTCATTGAGGGCGGTTTGGGTCCACACCACCTTTGGGCCCACAATTTCCCACAAACTTCCACGTACTCTTCTAACAAAACTATGGTTTAAATTGCGGGACCACTTAGAAAAATTAATGCTCTAGATGTTTACGTCCCCACAATGAAGCATGGTTGTTGATCTGATGATGATCTGTAATATAGGTGACATTTACCTACTGCAAAGATTGACGGTTCCCGTTTACTTGGGATCAATGGTTGTTGTCCCTTGACCAAGTTTGGGAGATCCTTGGTCATGTTTGACCTCTTTTGGGACTTCGATAGGCTAGTTGAAGGCAGAGTGCAAGGTGAAGCAACAATCGTGGGATCTCGACCCCTTTTTAGGACAATTTTGGGATTAGGGTTTATGTAAAGGGTATGGGATGTCAGCGCATGGGTTTACCCATGTTTGGGCCCATTTTGTAATGTATAAATAGATATCTAGGCGATATAGGAAAAGGACAATGTGCTAAGTGCGAATAGTTGTGGATAATTTGTGCATACTCTATGTTAAGAACTTGCAGAGCTAAGTGCAAGTGATTGTAAAAAGCTTGTGTATAGACAATAAGAAGGCTTTGTGCTAAAACCTAGGTCGGGGAGGGAGGATTTGGCAAGGTGCGTGTAGATATCTTGTCCTTTGCGGAGTAGGGTTTTGATGCTCTGTGATTGTAGAAGATTGAGAGAAGATAATAAAGAAGAGAAGAGTTGGTGGACGTAGCCCCACACTGGGGTGAACCACATATATCCTGTGTTATGGTTTCTTTGTGCATTCTATTTATTGTCTTGTGTATATAATTTAATCTTAAGTGAAGTAATAAAGGTTTAGATGAATCTAGTATGATAGCTTAGTTCTTAAATGATGTGAATAAATGCTAGATCTGATCTTTCTCCACGTGCTAAGTGATTAGATGTGTTAGATTTGGTAGAATATTGTGTTGTTATGTAATTAGGGTTTGGATCTGCAATGTGAATAAGGGTTAATTACTGATGAATGTTAACTGCTAATTTCTTTGTTAAGTGGTATAATCACAGATCTGTGTCCCAGCTAGGTTGTAGACATTTGAGTCCTGCAACCACCCCTGCCTCTACCTCGGGTGAGACTTCATCTTCTTTGCAGGTGTTGCTGAAAGGGATGGTAGTTAGGGAGTTTTGTTGGTGCACTGTTGAAGCATTGGACCCTGGGTCTACCCATGTGCCAACAAATGGTTCCGTTGCTGGGACCTGAAAATGTGATTGCTGGGAACTGAAGAAAATAAATCTCTATGTGTAGATCCATGCTTTAGTGTGCAGTATTGACTTGTGAAGCTCTGTGATGAGAAGAGAAGTCCGATATGAAGAAAAGAGGTAATATATTGAAGCTTTGTGCTCTGAGAAAGGTAAGATAAGTGAAATTTTTTGTTTCGAAAGAATGAATCTAGGTATGTTTGATAAATTTTGTCCGAGTCTGAAAACTAGGGAAAAGTTAGAAGAAATAATATTTGATACGAATAGATATGATAGAAACAATGAAATATATGTTATTCCTATTCATAGAAAGAATGTTTGGACTAACAAATGGATGCAGGATCCTAGAAATAATTTTTTGCAGGTTAGTTACTATGATCCTAGTGTACAGTACAGGGAAGGTTGGGGATCATTTAAGAGAAAGATATGATTAAGCCTTTGTTACAGTTGCAAAAGATCGAGACATCTTTCTAAGGAATGCCCTGGTAGAAGACCTAGTTGTCTTTGTTGTAAAGCTATGGATCATGAAGTTTTGGATTGTCCTAGAATGATTGCTAAAGTTGAAAAGATGAATATGAAAAAATAAAACTATGAGACAGGACAAGAAACTAAGGATATGATAGAACCCCAGAAAGAATCAGAGACTGTATTACTACATATGAAAGAAACCTTGAATGACCACAAAAATATCAACTTATCAAAGGTTTTAAAAGAGAAAGAATACATAGAAACAAGAATAGGAGACTTCGACATAGATTGTGTCCTGGATGAGGAAACACAGGTGAATATCATGACATAAAGAACTTGGGAAATTTTTGGAAAGCCTGCTATGGTTCCTTCATTAGGAGGAATAGGATTATTTAGAGGAAAGTTGATAACCCTTTGTGGAAGACTTACCCAGATATCTATGAGTGCTCATGGCACTTAAACAAAAGAAGAATTTGAGATCGTTAAGTTTGTTGAGAACAATGCCCCATTTTCTATCTTGCTAGGAAAAACTTGGATTGAGAAAGATCAGATACGAAGGAAAGAAGAAGAGGAGGATCTAGAACAAAAAAATCAAGAACTAAGAGATTTCATGGCCAGGAGAATAATACACTTATTGGAAGAACAAGAGAACCAATCGAAGCTACTAAAGACCAAAGATATGAATGTCAAAGTTGAAAGGACACACGAAGACTAGAGACACATGTCTGTACAAGAGAGTAGAGCACCTACCCCAGAAAGAGAAGAAGTATTACCCTTAAAACATATGAAAGACCCTCCACAGTGAAAAGTTATCATGCAAAGAGGAGCTAAGGACGATAATGGAAAGACAAAACCAGTGATTCAGATCACAGGAAAGAAGGCCAAAAATCTTAGTAAGAAGAGGGCAAAGTTAGAAAAATTGCAAGAAGTTCTAGAGAATACTTCGCAGAAGAAAGGTTTCCAGAACTCGAACTTTGTCGGAATATCAGTACAACACAGATTGGCACTTCACCATGACGAAGCAATATGACCATTGGAGGCAATATGACCATTCCATTGATGATCCCAAATGGTTAGGAAAGAAGTTATGGCTCGAAAGTTTGCCATTGGACCATGCCATAATGGATGGAATTGCATTGAATAAGGCTTTGCGACCCATTGAAAAAAACCATTACGCCGAATACCCTGGACATGTTCAAACCCCTTATAAAGTTCCACGCATATAGGTATTTTATTTATATTACTGCGTGCATAGACAAAAGTAAAGAAGAGCTTCAATCCTACTACAAGCTCACAGATGAGGACCTGGAAGAAATCACTAAGGAATGGCCCATAGAGTTCCTTATACCATTCGATCAGGAAGCACTGTCCGATCCTAACCTGATTGGAAGTCTGTTGGTTACTTGCGAAGAGTATGATTCACCCTGCAGTAGCAGGAAGAAAAATAAGGAATATGTACAGGAAATACACAACACATCAGAGGGGACTGCATCAGATTCACCTAGCAGAGGAGGAGACGATGAAGTGGAAAAATAAGAGAAAGAAGGGGAAGAAGACAAGCCAAAGAAAATTGAAGTAACACCACCTAGGAAACCCCTTGAAGAGGTAGAGACATCCAAGAAAAGAAAGGTTTCCCCAACGAAACCTACATCATGGAAGAAGTCCAAAGCGATTAAGCTGAAGTTGTAGACTGTACTCATAGTCAATGACTTCAAATTCATTATCGCAGCTGTATCAGATGCCTCAAAATATATTTTCCAGAGAATTGAAGCCAAACAAGAAACCATGTATGGAAGGATTGAAGCAGAGTCGAGAGGAGTACAACAAACCCTTCACTCCAACCGCGCAGTGTCCACTGCACCCCCGCCACCAAAGGAACCATAGTTGGGAGATGAGCCTACCCAACTCCACATAATAGTTGATGCGACCGAAGCTTGCCTTCATCACATACAGGAAGAAAAAGAACATGCCACAGTGGCCTTGAGGAAAACACAAGAATAAATCATAGAGAAATTCTGAGTTGCACAACAAGAGAAGGATGACCTCCAAATCAAGTTCAAAGAGGAAAGAGCACAAATCCAATAGGAGAAAGAACAACTACTCACGGAGTAGGTTGGAGTTAAAGAAGCAGCCCACAGAGCACTTCGCTTTGTGATAGGCTTAGAGAAAATGGAGGAAGACCCGGTGGAGAGTCAAGTGGCGAAGCTTGTAGAAGCCATTCAATAGCTTCAATAGAGAATAGAAGAACTGGAGCTACAAATAGCGCCAAAAAATCCGCAGGAAGTGAGAGACCAGAGAGAAGCAACTACCTAGAGCGTAGTTGAAAGGATCAAAGAATTAGCCGTGGAATGTAAACAACTAAGTAGTCATAGTGCGTAGACTTATGAGAACCTTACCGAGGACCCTAAACTGAAAACACTGGAGTCGCAGCTCTAGGAAGAAAAGAAACAAGCAACAATAGTACAAACACAATTAAAGACCTTGTCATCGGTCGAGCGAATGAAAAGATCCCAAGAACAACACACGGGGCAACAACACGTCCATGCCATACAAAGAAAAGTCATGGAAGTAACTCAGAAGCTCCAACCAGTCCATGATGCAACTTGCCTACTTTTTGAGGAGATTGAAGACCGAGGAGCAGAGCTGGAACAAGTAGTCACCTAGGTAGAACAACGCTTAGAAGGATCTATGAACGAGGTAGTTATTCAAGAGTTCGCCGAGAAGGAGGCCTTGGTGCAACAATAGGTTGAAGCAGCTTGAGGATTTTAAGGTAGATTTACCCAGACCAGAGTGACTCGGGATGAGTCACAGGTGAGTGTTGGGGGATTTTTTGCCCTTGACCAAGTTTTGGAGATTCTTGGTCATGTTTGACCTCTTTTGGGACTTTGACAGACTAGTCGAAGGTGAAGCAAAGATCACAGGATCTCATCCCCTTTTAGGACAGTTTTGGGATTAGGGTTTATGTAACAGGTATGAGATGTTGGCCCATGGGTTTACCTATATTTGGGCCCATTTTATAATGTATAAATATATATCTAGGCGATGTAGGAAGAGGCCAATGTGATAAGTGCGAACAATTGTGGATGATTTGTGCATACTATGTGTTAAAAACTTGCAGAGCTAAGTGTAAGTGATTGTAAGAAGCTTGTGTATAGACACTAAGAAGGATTTGTGCTTAAACCTATCTTGGGGATGGAGGATTTGACAAGGTACGTGCATATATCTTTTCCTTTGTGGAGTAGGGTTTTGATGCTCTGTGCTTGTAGAATAATGAGAGAAGATAATAAAGAAGGAAAATAGTTGGTGGATGTAGCCCCACACTGGGGTGAACCACGCATATCCTGTGTTATGGTTTCTTTGTGCATTATGGTTATTGTCTTGTGTATATAATTTAAGCTTAAGTGCAGTAATGAATGTTTAGATGAATCTAGTATGATAGCTTAGTGCTTAAATGATGTGAATAAATGCTAGATCTGATCTTTCTCCATGAGCTAAGTGCTTAGATGTGTTAGATCTGGCAGAATACTGCATTGTTCTGTAGTTAGGGTTTGGATTTGCGATGCGAATAAGGGTTAATTACTGATGAATGTTAACTGCTAAGTGCTTTGTTAAGTGGTATAATCATAGATCTGTGTCCCAGCTAGGTTGCAGACATTTGAGTCCTGCAACCACCCCTGCCTCTACCTCAGGTGAGACTTCATCTGCTTCGCAGGTGTTGCCAAAAGGGCTGGTAGGTAGGGTTTTTTTGGTGCACTGTTGAAGCGTTGAACCCTGGGTTTTCCCCTATGCCAACAATGGTCTAGATTCACTTTAGACTTTTGGGCTTCAGGTGTTTTGAATGTGAAACATGAAGAATCTCCCAGAGGAAAATATCCAAAGTGACGTGGTGGCCTGATGTCATATAATGTCACAGATGTTGATGTGTCATGCAAAGAAGGGTGACACATGTCACATGGAAATGGATGAATGTCACAACCAGATGACCTGGATGAATGCCACATGTCATGATTGATGAGTGTGCCACGTGTCAGGACAAATGAGTGTGCCACGTGCTTCGACACTTTGGGCTTCGAGAGTTTTGAATGTGAAGCATGAAAAACCTCCCAGAGGAAAATCCCCGAAGTGAGCGATCTACTGTCGCGTGTCATGTTGAATGAACGGTCCAGATTCTCTTCAGAAGTCCAGGCTTCAAGAGTTTCAAATGTGAAGCATAAAAAACCTCCCAGAGGAAAATTCCCGAAGTGAACTATCTGCTGCCGCGTGTCATGCTGAATGAATGGTCCAGATTCTCTTCAGAAATCTAGGGTTCATAAGTTCGGGAGTTTATGAATGTTATGCTTTAAAACTTCTGAAGGAAAATCGCCGAAGTGATGCGTCGAGTTCTCGAGACTTAGACTCTTCGACTCTTCAGAGGGTTCGGGTTTTCAGAAACTTAGTACTTCAAACTTGATATTAAAATCCACACGGTTCTAGAACCCAAATGGATGAGATCCATTGATATATTCGACCTGATGGATCTCCGCCGTCGAAAATTAACTTGTCTATTCCCACGGTATGAGCCCAAAATTTGCTGCTCTGGATTGTTGTGTCATGTGCACAAACATTTCCTGTGCATAGAAAAAGGCTTGGTAGACCCGCGGTGAGCTCAATCAATGGTGCACATGATGACAAGCATTCTGAAACAAATATGACATGTATTTTATCCTTCTAGAAAAACAGAAACAAAAATGCACGAAGACTCAAAAAATGAATAAGGGCCTAGACACATAGTAGTGGAAAATTGACTTAAACAACCAGAAAAAGGAAAAATTGATGAAGGCATAGGAAAAAGAGAGGAGAGGTAGGGGATGTGTTGGACCTCGACCAAGTTTTGAAGAACCTTGGTTGTGTTTGACCACTTTTGGGACTTCGACAGGCTGATCGAAGATGGAGCGTGTTGAGTCTCAAAATTGACGCATTTTCATCCTCTTTCCTTTCACCATTCTTCACATTTATCCATATTCTACCACTCCATAAACCATTCATTAATAACATTTTCATAATTAAATATGGGTGTAGCCTTATTATTTTCCAAATCTATTATTTTAGTATTAAAAGAGAATTTGTGATTAAATATTATAAAATTGGCATATTTTTCATATATATCTCAAAGATTTGTGTGAGCTTTGTAATGTAGGGATATTTGAAGCTTTCAACCAAGGAGTATTCAAAAGTTTCTCTAATGTTTTCTCCATCTTTTCACAATTTGAAGGAGATAATTCAAGCTAATTTCAAGGAGGAATATCATGAGAGAATTTGTGTAATTATAGCAAATTGGTTAAAATAAAAGTGGAGAGGATTTGAAGGGATAAGTATTTTGTAATTATAGCAAATTGGTTGAGAGAAAAGTGGAGAGGATAAGTATTTTGTAAATATAGAAAATTGGTTGAGATAAAAGTGGAATTGTAATTATGAGTTGCTTATCTTCTTTTCAAAGCACTCATGTATAAATAAGAGAGCTCTCTCCTCATTTTGAGAGGAGGAGAGGAAGAGAGAAAGTAGAGAAGAACGTAGTTAGTATTTGCTCTTGAGATAATGAGCTAGTCATGGATTTGATTATGTTGTAATAGAGTTGATGATTTAGATTGATTTCTCCATAATAGATTTCTTATTTTGAGTTGTTAATATAGATTTTATGTGAGCTTACATATGTTTCTAAACTCATGCTTTCTCAACCAGGGGTAATTTATGCAATTTCATGATTTCCTTTATTTCATGCAATTCAATTTCAGTCGTGTGTTTCTTTTCAATCATTAGATTATGCTAGCTTTATTTCATCCTGCATATATTGTTCTTGCACCTCTTAATATTACGAACTCCCTAGGTTGATAATTTATGTCGAATTCATTAGCATATAAATAGCTTGACATTTTGGCGTTGTTGTCAGGGAGGTGCTAAAGGGATTAGAGATTAGGTAGGAAAGTTGCCTTTGGTTACACAAAAATGGGGAGGAGAAACCTTAAGGTGGGAGGTAAGAACCTGCACATCCATTTTAATGGGTCGCTCCAAAGCCTTGTTGTTCCCTTTCCGCAAGAGTGTTTAAATTTTACGCAAATTTGTTTACTGTTCTTAGTTTGTTTATTTTTTCAGTTTGTTTACTTGCCTGCAATTTACTTTCTCGCAAGAGTGTTTTCTTTCCCGCACAGTGTGTTTACTTTCCCGCAAACATATTTTCTTCCCTGCACAGTGTGTTTACTTTCCCGCAAACATGTTTTCTTTCCTGCAGAGTGTGTTTACTTTCCCACAATTTATTTTCCTGCCAGTGTGCTTATTTTACTACAAGAGTGCTTTCTTTTATTCAAGTTTCATTTCTTTCTTCTTTCATACGAGTTTGCTTTTGATTTTGTACCTATTCATATATGATTTTACACTACTTTTGTACTAGTATCATTTCGTAATGTCTAGTACTGCTTTATCATTTGTAGTATCTAATTTGAATACCAGTAAGATGATTTTAGAATGAATATAACCTTGGAACAACTCTCTCAGATCCTAGCAAAATCCGAGATCTCATCTTCTCAAGAAGATGAGATCTTGACAACAATCAAAGACTTAATTTATAACAATTAATTTCCCATACTTATGTACATTTTAATTTTCAATTTTCGAAATTGAGCGTGAATATATTCTTACTCCTATTACACAAATGGTTAAATTGGAAATTTGTCCGTAATTAATAAAAAAATTCTTTCATTTTGGGATCCTCATTTGCTAAAAAAAATTTCATCTATTTTTTTTTAACTTCGAATAATTGTTTTTAAGCTAGTGATACAACAAATAAAAAATAAATAAAAAAATCCCAAAATAAAACTTAAAAAAAAACTATGGTTGTGATTTTATTTAATGTAAAATAAAAAAAATTTCACAAGGTTGCGATTGATCGAAGTTTCATTGCCCACACCTTTGTTTCTAGATTGAAGTTTCACTTCCCATGCCGAGGATGAGACTGTCAAAGAAAAAAATTCTAAACCCTGAGATCATCCGCCTCCTCAGAAATGGAGCATGCATCCCCCCCAACATCCAATCCCATCGCTCGCTATTCCATCCCACTTTTCTATGTCAGTCATATTAAAATCATCAGGGACACAAAAAATATATTACTTTGAATATGCGATTGGTAGTGATGCTTCCCATATCGGAAATAAGTTCGATTTGCCCAAACCAATCAGAAGCAACGAGATTCTTAAAGGATCGAAACTAGAGTGAGATGGGGTGAACAAATGGTAGAGCATGTGGTTGAATCTGTTCGATATAACCAACTGGTGAGTAATCATTCCACTACCTTCAGTAAGCGCATACATACCCCTCTACCAGAGCTAGCATCTATCTCCAAACTCCATTAGCTCCATACCTACAGGGCCTTTAGCCACTCTTGACAGCTCTAGTACCAATAGATTTATTTTTTCGAGGCATGGGACACCTCAACACACAGAGGCAAAGCTGTATCCAAGATACCTTTCACCCCACCTCCTTTAATATAGAAAATGAGCCACAGGGGCCTAAGTGGAGATGATCAAACGGACTGCACGATGAGCATTAGATCTAATTGCAGAAGTTTTTGGGGTTTGCTCCGCCCAGAGGTGCTGCAGGCACATGATTGTTCCTAGTTCTTGATACCAAATCGAGTAAAAAAAATTCACATTCATTCACAACTTCGGTGGAATGGTTCTTGATGTTTTGATTAAAGCCAAGCACGGGTGATAATTCCACACTTGATACAACACACCTGAATGGCGATCGATTAAACAAATTAGGCCAAAACAATGTGTGTGTTCACATGTATAAACCACCTGCTAATTATCAGCCGATATGTTATGATTCAGTTAGTAAAATTTATTATGCCAACCCATCATTCATCCACATTGTAACATACCCACTACCTCAATCAAATTTTTCCAGTCCTCTGTCGGACTCAAACCCCTAAATAACCAGGGAGGCCCAGCGTAAGCTGGCTCTTTCTCTCTCCTTCTCTGTTCCCATGTGATCATGGGTTATGTCCACGGTTCGATTTGAATGCTGCCTCCTTTGTATTTCTAACTTCGACACTACAACAATATCCTAGCATTCGATTTCGTGATCGCCGGACCCCGGCAGGGCTAGCGAATGACCATTGGGGTTGAATCCCTACGGGGTCAACGAATGGCCAATAGGAACCAACCTCAACAGGGGTAGAGAACAATCAATGAGAAAACGCCCCATTGTGCGGTTAGGTGGCATACAGGTGGCAAGAGGGAAATGCGACATGGTGGTCATCATGACAGGGAGGGGCCCCACTTCACATGCCACACTATTCCAGACCCCCCCCCCTAATTAAAGGTAGAATGAAAAGGGGGGTCCGAAATCCACCTGGAAACCGTTGACCAGGATGAGTAAATCTCGATCGTTCGAGAGTTGCACGTCCAATTACCCCCCCCTATTAAAGGTAGAATGGAAAGGGGGCTCCGGAATGGAACCTCAGTCGTAGATCTGGATGGGTGGACTCTGGCCGTCTAGATCTGTTCACCACTTATCCTAAAGCATGTTCACGTCCGGGTTTAAGTTAACGTCTTATTTTCCACATCTAACGGTCCTTACAGACCCTGAGATCCTCCGAAAGAATCTCTTCCATCCTTAGCCCTCCTGACCATAGGCCTCGAACCATATGACCGTTAACCTGTGACTACGGTCTTATCTCTTATTGGGGATCGAGGTTTCACGTGTCGAAATGCACCTAACCTCTTGTCAACAGAATCCTCAATTTCCCGATGCACAACTTTACCGATGCGTGCCCCTTCTACCTTAGCTCCTAGCCCATATGACCAGAATTCATAAGAATTATACCATATGTCCTTAGTCAACCCTCTCATCAGGGTTTCGGGGTTTATGATGCCAAGATGCATACACCCATGGGATTCCCAATTCCTCGAATCCTGATCCCCCGTCGTGCTGACATCTGGCCTCCACTATGGCACGGTCTTCTGCCTCTGCTGTGCTGACAGCTGGCTTCCACTATGGCACTGATGATTTCCACACGTCCTTCTCAAATGGACGGTCCCGATTAACTCTCGGGGTTTCGAGACTTTTGATGTCCCAATTTCTTCGACCTTAGGAATGTCGATTTCCCGATTCTCCGAATCTCGTCAGATTTTTGACACCTGCCCCTCTGAACGGACGACTCAGATTATGTTGGGGTTTTCACCTGGGACTTCCTCGATCTCTTGTCCATGGAAATTCCAATTTCCTGATGCGCCAAACGCCGATGGCGCTTGATCTCCACCACGTGTCCTCTGCCAATGAATGGTCCAGATCCCCATCGAGATTTCGAGACTTGTGATGTCTCAGTTCTCACGATCTCGAGAATCCCGATTTCTTGAGTGTTGATATCTCGATGGCTAAACCTCATGCCACTCCTGTTCAATCTGATGACTGTCGGGTAAACTTCCCAGATCTGACAGCCCATATCTGTTCTTTTGCACACACTCCAGAGACTAAGCTCTGGGCATCTTAACCCTGTCTAACGGCTGATGGATATCTGCTCAAGATCTGATGGATTCAGATCTATCCCACCACGCACACTCTTCCACTACTTCGTGGATGTGGAAAGATTAACGGTCCAAATGTTCTCATGGACCTTGGGGAACCTACGATCCCAATTTCCTCGCTATTCATGAAGATAGAGTGAAAAGAAGAAAGAGGTATAACGCCCTTACTACTACCATCAATCTGATGGTCGTGAATGACCATGGGTCTTCCGACATGATCTCATCCGTCGATTTTTTACTCATCCCTATGTTGTTACCTCAGAACATTAAGAGGGTCATTCCTCCTCATACCGGGTTATTAAGACTTGCCCATTCAAGTCCCTTTGCTGGGTTCTTTCTGAACCTTTCTAAGGAGGGAAAGTCTCGATGATGGGATCTATTCCGGGCATCCCTGGAAACAGGCAAGGGTAATCTGCTTCCCGAGGATGGGCTGGAAGCCTAACTTATTTCAACCTAGGCATACTTAGATTCATTTATCAACTTAATTCATGCATGGTTCCCTCTGTCATAAGCATATATCTATATATTCTTATCAAAACACTGCACATACATTCTTATACTATAATCATTCATAATTTCACAGTGCTACGAGAAAATATAACAGTATATGAATTTCAAGAAACAATATGTAAAACACTTATCATAAATAACCCCAGAAGTGGGTGCAACTGCTGAGAGTGGTGCTCATTTCCACCCAACCGTAGGCGTAGCGACTCCCAATGGATTTACCACCAGCCACCGCCGAGCTGAGACCACGATGCTCTGAGACCGTGTCTCTCTGTCTTCCAGTGACCAGGAGCGAAGGTTGTAATCCTTCCTCTTTGCTATCACTCACTCTGTGTAATGCCAGATTTCCCCTCGCATCTTACCTCTCAATCACCTCTACCATACACCTTATCCTCTCGTGAGGTTGCGTGTGGCGCGATTTCCCTCGCACTGATTAGGCCTGACGACTCTACGGATGGGCAGTTCACCATCCCATCCCTCGTTAAGCCATCTGCCTACCAGTCTGAGAGCCATTAATTTTTAGGTCCAGCGAGCCGCTTTTGGTTCTCTGGGCCAGTGGAGTCCAAATACGGTATTTAATTCTCGGTGGAAGTTAACGCCACCTTTTCAGGTGCCTTCCACCGCCATCGTGGTCTCTTTTTCTGCACACCCCTTCATCAGCAGTCCTGCAATAAATTCATAATGTTATTTACATTTATAGACCTTCTTCATAAGGTCCATTCACATCATACATTCACATTTTCATCATGCTTTAGCATGGTAATTCCTGTATTAGGATTAATTACAAATTTGGGGGAAACAGGGTGTTACAATTCCCTCCCCCTTAAAGGAACATCGTCCTCGATGTTCTTTCTCAAAACACATGTCATGCATTTCTTATTCGGCCACTTATGACGTCTTGATATTTGTCATCTTCCTTCAATAATTCCTGGACAACAAGCACATTAATTCAAAAAGTTGCGCAAAAAGAAAACGTCTTGCTGATGTTCAAATTTCAAAAGAAAAAGGAAAATTTCATACTCTTAGCACAATACTTATCTGTGCAATTCATGGATTTGTATCCGCATGGTAATTTTGTTATCATGCTCATCGTTCTCCCTGATATACCCTTTGGATGCTTAATTCCGACTCAATAGCTCACAAGAGCCATCATAATTTCATCTTTCTTTCCAAGGTTTTCCTTGCACGAGAAACTACCCACTGTGTGCATTATCCCAATAGTTTTCACAAATTATTAAGGTCTCCTCTTCCTTGTAGTCACTCACCCTTCAGGCCCAGGCTCAGGTATCCCCTTCACTATTATATAGTCCCTCGGGTGATCCATCTTTCCCTGCCAAGGTTTTCTCGCACACGAAGAATTTTAGAGACTCTATCGAGTCTTACAGTCGAGGCGTCCCTCGTACTTGCTCAATACAAATTTATTTCAGGAGATCATGACTCATCATAGGGTTTTCATGGATTATTAGTAGCCATGTTCATCTTCTTCAGTTTTGACATCCTTCAATTGTTCCTTTCTGAACATGTCTTTTCTTCTCACCTGTATCACAGGTCTACAAAATTCATGAGACATCATTATCAATTCTAACTTTCGCAACTTTATTGCGAACCTGTCACCCACAGATTTGTCCATTCTCACGATTTGTTTTCATATTTGTTCCGCACAGGAACCAAATTCATAATTATGGGACTTTCCTCCCCAAAATGGTTTGGCTCAGCAGGCAATTGGACTTCATTATGGCTTACAATGCTGCCATTATCCAAGACCCCTTTGCTTCCTGCACTTTCAATTGCATTCGGCCAAACAACTTTTTAGCTTTTCTAAGTATATATATATATATATATATATATATATATATATATTGCACCTTTACTACATTTCCATAACAATCTTAAAATTGTGCATACGCAATGATTGAATTACTTCCTCAAAAAGGAAAAACCATTCCTTGCAGTTTGGCCCAGCAGGAAATCGGTCTTTCCTATGGGCTTACCTTACTGCCATATCCATGACCCCTACTTCCTGCAATTCATTCCTCAGTCAGCCAAGCAAAATGGTTAGATTCTTCTATGTATATATATATATATATATATATTCAAATGTAATTCAACATTTCAAAGG
>JZKD02S0219551.1:149944-161972 GCA_000966675.3 Picea glauca | reverse complement strand
GTTGTTGTTGTTGTTGTTGTTGTTGTTGTTGACGGCCTTGGAGAGCATGCTCCAAAAAAACTCTTTTCACACAAGAAAAAAATTTTTGCTTCTCGATGACAACAAGGGTTAGATCTCCGTTAGCTTACCCGGAAGATGCAGATTTTCCTATCTGTTTCTGATTTGACGAGATCGCACAAGGCGCGGGGCAAAGAGAATACATAGATCTAAAAGAGTAGCAGCCCGGAAAAAAAAAATACAAACCGAAATAAAATCAAAACTTTGCAAAAATTTAAAAATGCGTATTCAGACTTTATACCTCTGGATTCTGACTATAATGGCCGTATCTTGGGCAAACGGAAACCTTTTCGAGTGAAACGAAAAGTGTTCCTGAATGAAAAGTGTGCTCCGGACGCAATGGAACAGTCCGTTCAGCCCAGAAATGTACAAAAATTCCATAAAATGGAGATGAGGCAACTCGGCTTCACGATCTTGATCTACAACAGGAGCAGGTCTTCAAACAGGCTCTGATACCATGTTCGACGACACAGGTATTCCAACAGAGGAAGAACAACTTCAGTAACTACTCACATAACCATATCAAAGATCAACACACCAATGTTTTCACATGGTAAAACCCCTACGGGGAAACATCGATGGCCCCAGCCAACGCGGCCACTTGGAGCAATTTATTAATGCAAAGAAAAAGATTACAAAGAGATTTTACAAGAGAGTTTCTCACAATCGATCATAGGCAAATGACCCTCCATGCTATTTAAATAGAGATCATGGACCAATCAGGTGTTAAGCCATGGATCAATGGTTGTTAAGATCGAGGAGAGTATGAACCGTCAGATCACTCTATGTCAGGAACATATCGTGACCGTCAGATTGCCTAACTACAAATGCATACTAATGCATACTAAAGAAACATACTTTTACCTAACGACATATTAGACCAAGTAGATCTTAACTAACTCCTAAGTGTCTAAATATCCTAACATGTGCATGTAAGAATATTGAAAGAAGATAATAAAGAAGACGAAGAGTTGGTGGACATATCCCCACGTCGGGGGTGAACCATGTATATCCTGTGTTGTGACTGGTTTGTGTTCTTGATGTGATTTATGCTTAGTGTTGAATCTTTATGTATGTAAGATGCATCTGATTTAGTAACTTAGTGCTTAATAACATGAATGAATGCTATATTTGTTTGATGCTATGTGCTAAATGGCTAGATATGGTTAGATATTGTTGAATACTGCATTGTTCTGTAATTAGGGTTTTTATCTGTGATGTGCATAAGGGTCAAAGACTAATGAAAGTTAATTTCTAAGTGCTCTGTTAATTATTGTGATCACAAATCTGTGTCCCAGCTAGGTTGTAGACACTTGAGTCATACAACCCCCCCTACTTTTACCTCGGGTGAGACTTCATCTACTTCACAGGTGTTGCTGAAAGGGACGATAGTTAGGGTTTTGTTGGTACGTAGTTGAAGTGTTGAACCCCGGGTCTGCCCCTATGCCAACAAATGGTTCTGTTGCCGGGACCTGAAACTATGATTTCTAAGAACTAAAGAAAAGAGAAAGCTCTGTGCGCAGATATGTTGCTCTAGTGCACAATACTCTACTTGAATTGTGAAGATCTATGCTAAGAAGAGAAGTTTGATCGAAGAAAGTGGTAAGATATTAAAGCTTTGTGCTTTGATAAAGGTAAGATAAGTGGAAATTTTTGTTTCGAAAATATGAATCTAGGTATGTTTGATAGATTTTTTCCTAGTCTGAAAGCTAGGGAACAACTCGGAGAAAGAAGATATGATATGAATAGATCTGATAGAAATAGTGAAAGATATGTTATTCCTATGCATAGAAAGAATTTTTGGACTAACAATTGGATGCAGGACCCTAGAAAGAATTTTTTAGAGGTCCATCACTGTGATCCCGTTGCGTAGTATAGGAAAGGTTAGAGATCATTTAAGAGAAAGAGAGGATTGACATTATGTTATAATTGTAGAAGGCAGAGACATATTGCTAAGGAATGCCCTGGTAGAGGTCCTATTTGCCTTTGTTGTAAATATACTGGACATGAAGTTTTAGATTTCCCTAGGATTATTGCTAAAGTTGAGAAGATGAACATGGGACAAGAAAACCATGAGGAAGGTCAAGAGACTAAGAATATGCCAAAGAACTAGAAAGGATAAGAGGCAATATTATTGTAGATGAAAGAAACACTGAATGATCACAGAGACATCAGTTTATCATAGATCTTAAAAGAGAAAGAGTGCATAGAAACAAGAATAGGAGACTTCGACATAGATTGTGTATTGGACATAGAAACATAGGTTAATATCATGACATAAAGTACTTGGAAAATTTTGGGAAAGCCTGCTATGATTCCTTCATTGGGAGGAATAAGATTATTTAAAGGAAAGATGATAACTCTATGTGGAAGACTTACTCATGTTCCCATGAGTACTCATGGAACATCGACAAAATAAGAATTCGAGGTCATTAAGTTTGTTGAGAGCAACACTCCTTTTGCACTTTTGTTAGGAAATAATTGGATTGAGAAAGATCAGATTTGAAGGAAAGAAGAAGAGGAAGCTATAGAACAAAAACAAGCAAGAATTAAGAGATTTTATGGCTAGGAGAATAACGTGCTTAATAGAAGAATAAGAGGACAAGTCAAAGCAACAAAAGGCTAGAGACCTAGCTATCGAAGATGAAAGAATGCAAGAAGGCTTAAAAAACTTATCCATGTAGGAGAGTAGAGCACCTACTCCAGAATCAGTAAAAGAAAAAGTATTACCCTTGAACCCTGTGGAAGACCCTCAACAGTGCAAAGTTACTATGCTAAGAGGAGATAAGAAAAATAATGAAAAGAGGAATCAAGAGTCGTAGGTCATAGGAAAGAAAGCAAGAAAGCTAAGTAAGAAGAAAGCAAAGATAGAAAAATTGCAGGAGGTTCCAGAGAGGACTTCACAGAAGGAAGGATTGTAGAACTTGAACCTCATCGGAATAGCAAAACAACATAGACTGACACTTCACCACGATGAAAAAATATGACCATTGGAGGTGTCTTGACCATTAGAACGACGCTCCATAATGACTAGAAACACAATTATTTTCGGAAATATCGCCATTGGACCATTGGGATCGCACCATAACGGAGGGAATTGTATTGATTAAGGCATTCCTGCCCATTGGAGGAGTCTGTTATGACATTATTTATTTAACCCATCGAATGTTGCACCAAGGACACTTTTGAAAATTTTGATTATCCGAGCACACAAAGAACTAATTGATTTCTCACAATGCTTATTGAGACCTCGCCACCTTTTTTTCTTACCTTGAGCATTTGTCCACCTATCTGAAACATTTGATCACGAGCGTGCATGTCAAGCGACCTTAGCGCAATAGATAAATCCATCGAATAGATTTTGATTGACCTCATGGTGGAGAAGGTCATGTCCGTAGGAGCACAAGCTTCATCGATGAGAGGGACACCTATGACGATGCATAGAAAGGGAAGCGGGGATACAAGGTAGCCTCCATCCAAAATGGCACAGTGTGACTAGCTTGTTAGATGATAGTAGGAAAGCTCGTTAGGAAGAATAGACCAACGTAGGTCATGGGGTTTGTCATCGACCTCGCAGGAAAATGTGTTGAAGGAATGCAGATGAATTGGGTGAGCTACATCATCAACCAGTTGGAGTAAGATTACCGTGAAGCACAAGACTAGGGCTACAAGTTTCACTTCAACTAGTTGTTGATTCTTGTTGCCTTCATCGATTGGGAGATGCCGGAGGGAGACACCTTCCCTAAAGTTGAATCGTCTGAACCTCTGGCCATGAGGTTCACTACCCTCTATTATTCAAGTGACATGGCAAAACAATGGCAGTCTAATGCAGTGTTCCGCACCTACTACTTGCAGCTGAAGAGGGCCATTGAATCCTTCCCTCGCATGACGCTGAATACACTTCATAGGTTCAATCCAATAGTGAATTTATGTGCAGACCTACACTTCATTTACATTACTACATGTGGAGATGAACACTAGGAAGAGATCCATTCCTATTACAAACTCACTGAGGAAGATACAGAGGAAATAACCAAGGAATGGCCTGCAAAATTCCTTGTACTAGTTGAACAGTCAGAACTCTTTGACCCCAACCTCATCGAAAGTCCTATGGTCACCCAAGAAGAGTATAATGGACCCAACAACAACAAGAGGAAGAAGAAGGAAGAAGTACGAGAAATGCACAGTGCATTAGAGGAGACTACACCAGATTCACCTAAAGGGGGAGGAGGTGACGAAGTAGACAAAGAAGAGGAAGAAGGGGAAGAAGACAAGCAAGAATAGAGTGAAGTCAGAGACATCCAAGAAAAGAAAGGTTTCTCCAAAGAAACCCTCAGCACAGAAGAAGTCACGTGCCAACAAGCCCTACTTACAGACTATAATTACGGTGGATGATATTGACCTCATCATCACAACTGTATTAGATACTTCTGAGGACATTTTGCAGAAAAGTGAAGCTAAACATGAGACAATGTATGACTGGATGGAGGCAGAGCTGAAAGGGGTACAACAAGATATTTATTTGATCCGCGTAGTGTCTACTCTGTCGTTTTCATTAGGGGGCATAGAAGTAGGAGATGAGCCCGCCCAACTATGTAGAATAGCATATGCGATAGAGGCGCACCTTCGTCGGGTCTAGGAAGAAAAAGAACAGGCCACAGAGGCTCTAAAGCAAGAAAAGGAGGAAGCCCTAGAGAAACATTGGGTTGCGCAATAAGAAAAAGACGACCTCCAGGTGAAGTTTGCAGAGGACAGAGAGCATTTATGGAAATAAAAAGAACAAATGATCATGGAGTAGATTGGAGTTAAAGAAGCAATCACTAGAGCACTTCGCTCTATGCCAGGCCTATCACAGATGGACAAGGAAACAACTGAGAGCCAAGTGGGAAATATGGTTGAAGCCATTCAACAACTCCAAGCAAGAGTAGAAGAACTGGAACTACGAGCAGTGCCGAGCACTCCGCAAGATGTGCAAGATTAGAGGGAAGAAACTTCCTGGAGCATAGTTGAAAGAATCAAGGCATTGGCCTTAAAATGAAAGCAACTCAGTAATCAAAGTGCGCAAACCTATGAATGCCTTGCAGAGGACCCATAACTAAGGACATTGGAGTCACAACTCTAGGAAGAAAAACAACAAGCAACGACAATACAAGCACAATTGAAGCTATTGTCAGTGGTCAAGAAGATGAAAAGGTCACAAGAATAATGCATAGTTTAGAAACAGGTCCATGCCATTTAGATTAAAGTCATGGAAGTGACCCAGAGACTTCAACTAGTATAGGATGAAGCCTGCACACTTTTTGAGGAGATTGAAGGATGAGGATCATAGCTAGAACAAGTGGTCACCATAGTGGAACAACGCTTGGAAGGACCCTTCACTGAGAAAATAATTCAAAATTTCACTGAGCAGGAGGCTCTAGTGAAACAACAAGTCGAGGCAGCCCTAGCCAAGCTCAAGGCCTTCAAAGAAGAGTTTCCCAGATCAGATTGACTCAGGATGAGTCATAAGTGAGTGTTGGGGGCCCGTTGGCCCTCGATGAAGTTTTGGAGAAACTTGGTCATGTTTGACCACTTTTGGGACTTCGACATGATGATTGAAGATGGAGCACCCAGGTGAAGCGGAGATCGCAAGATCTCGCCCCCTTTTATGACTTTTTGGGTTTAGGGATTATGTAACGGGTATGGGATGTCGACCCATGGGTTTACCCATGATTAGGCCTATTTTGTAAATGTATAAATAAGTAGCTAGGTATTGTAATAAGCATAAGATAGGAATATCTAAGTTGGATTTGTGCAAGATATGTAAAGGTTTCTAAGTGCAATTAGTTGTAAAGGGTTTGTGCATACTATGTGTTGAGAACTTGTAGAGTTAAGTGCAAGTGATTCTAAGAAGGCTTTGTGCTGTGCCAAACTCGGGGAAGGAGGATTTGGCGAAGTGCATGGAAATATCCTGTCCTATGCAGAGTTGGTTTTGTGGCTCTGTGCATGTAAGAAGATTGAAATAAGATAATGAAGAAGATGAAGAGTTGGTGGACATAGTCCCACGCTGGGGGTGAACCACATATATCTTGTGTTGTGACTGGTTTGTGTTCTTGATGTGATTTATTCTTAGTGATGAACCTTTATGTATGTTAGATGCATTTGATGTAGTAGCTTAGTTCTTAATAACATGAAAGAATGCTAGATCTGTTTGATGCTATGTGCTAAATGGTTAGATATGCTTAGATCTTGTTTAATACTGCACTGTTATGTAGTTAGGGTTTTTATGTGAGATGTGAATAAGGGTCAAAGACTAATGAAAATTAATTTCTAAGTGCTCTGTTAAGTATTGTGATCACATATCTGTGTCCCAGCTAGTTTGTAGACACTTGAGTCCTACAACTCCCCTGCCTCTACCTCGGGTGAGACTTCATCTACTTCGTAGGTGTTGCCGAAAGGGCCGATAGTTAGGGTTTTGTTGGTGCATCGTTGAATCGTTGAACCTTGTGAAAACAAGATGTAGAAATAGGTTACAACAAATGGGGTCATACAAATAAAGAGATAGATAATCCACCTCTTTGGGGGTGTAAATCCTTTTACTCCCCAAGGCAAGTTTCTCTAGCTAGGGTTTAAGCTAAGAGGGTGTATGCCCTTATAATTATCTTAGAAAACCCTTGTTTAACCAATAATATGTAGTATAAAATGATAGAGATTATGGTGGGGGTGTCTTCCCTTATACTTTCCACCTACATCCTATCACAATAACCTTGACTTGAAACGAATGATATCATGAAAGTAAAAAAAATACCAATTCAAAGAAAATGCTTAGATAATCCACCACAATAGCAGGAGAGAAGCATAAGGCTAGCACATCACTTCCATTAACCATACATCAATATATAACCATAAACAAGAGAACAAGAGAACAAGAGAGACAATTTTCCAAAGGTAGTGAAAATTTCAGACCAAGTTCTTCTCACAAGAGGGAAAGTTATGTCAAAATGAGATCTTATGATATCTTATTTATACAAAATGTCACTAAGGTGACTTGTCCACATAATTAGGGGTAATCCACAAGAATAGGGGTAAAAAACCCTAATATTTCCCCCTTGAAAAAACAATATTAATTAATTCATCTAAAATTCACTTTTGCACATAAGAAAACCCTAATTTTAGTAGGATGTCACCCCTTTATGGGACATTTTGGCATTTGGAGCAAGTCGTTGGTGTAGGAAGAGGATGGATAGCCTTGCCAAAGCCACCTGTCAAGTATCCAAGGTGCTTCCTTCAGGGTCAAAGACCATTTCTCTTCAAAAATTCCAATTGCCAATGCATCAACCACACCACCAAACCCTAACCCCCCTAGGTGACGTCATGCCTCTAGAAGTGACGTCTTGCCTCTCCTAGGAAAAATGTTTGGCATGTGGGGGCCAGGTTATGTCATCCAAGTCATCTCTTAGGTCTTCCAAGTTTGATATTTCTCATTCAACATGCGGGTCCTTGGCATATACCTGTTGGCTTCAAGCCTAATGGAAGTTCAAGCTAGGTTTGTTCTTCCAAATGTTTCCACCAAATAGGTCCTGTAAAGACAAATAAACAAACCCTCCAAGGATCTCAAGTTATAACATCATGATAGGTGAATCCAATTAATAAATAATCCACCTAATAATGTGCATTAAAGATCACTATACCAAACAATTAATCGCTCAAAGACATTATGCGACTTTTCAAGCTTGAATATGTGAGGGTTGACGAGGTGTCCTATTGGTTAGATATTTCCCTAGGTCAAGGTGATATTCCAAGAGATCCATCTCTAAGCCATGTAAAGTGGGTGAAGTGGTTAAGGTCAAGACTCAATGGGCATAGGGCTCATGACATACAAGAGGTCATAGTGTCTCATTCATGGGTGCCTTTGTATAGGGTGTGTGGTACCTTTGTCCACAATGCACTTTTTCCAAGCCCAATATTTTGACGTTCTTTCATAATTTTAAGGAAAGGTTGAAGGCCACTGCCTTGGTGTGGTGTCCAGATAATGGAAATGTCACCCACAAACACCTAGTGTAAATGAGAAGAGTGGATCATGATGAGACCCCCCTTCTCTCAACCATGCAACTGAGAGACATTATCCTGACTTGGTGACTAGATGATGGTAATATCATACCAGTAGATATTTATGGACATGATAGGCCGACTTGTGATGAGACCTCCTATCCTCCAACTAACCTTTTAATCATTCTTTATCATATTTTATTGTGGTTCCCCTTCTCTCAAAGATAATCATTTCATTACTTTCTTAGGCGATCCTTGGGCGAAGCATTAGAAGGTTTACATAGGATTTTATCTTTTACCTAACATCAATCCCTCTGGGCTTGCATCCCCTTCTTCCTTTAGAATGAGGGACAACCCCTTCTTGGGGTCAATACACCTTAAAATCCCAAGAGATAAGGAAATGGGGGGAAATGGTGATGGAAAGTGGTAAGTATGGTTGGGAACGACATGATGCCTCTTCAAGAGAGTTCCTAGTAGAAAACCCATCCCCAAGGAAGACCACTTTTTAGGGAACAATGTCAACCATGAAGGTGAAGTAGGGAAAAATGAATAATGTCCAAGAATATATCATGAAATCTAGAGAAATCTAAGATAGAACATACTCAAATGGATTAAATATTGAAATGATGCTTACCATAATGCTGACTTGTACCTCATGGAGAAAGGCCCACTATCTTCTAGAAGCCAGGTATTGTGGTGGATGCGATAAGGAAATCTCCGACCTCTGTGGTGGTGAGAAGGGTCTCCAACTGTGAAAAAGGGTACTTCTGGTCATGTAGTCTCTCAGAACTCCATATATGCAACCTGAGGGCCTCGATACGTAATCTCCTTATTTATCAACAAAATGGGGATAATATTCCATATTGATAAAGAAAATAGAACAAATCTTGAATCAAAATCTAAGAAATGTACCTTTATTGGATATTGTGTTAATGATTTTGGTTATCACTTATGGGATTATGAAAATCACAAAATCATTAGGAGTAGAGATGTCATATTCAATGAGAAGGTCATGTACAAAGATCAATTGCAGGGAAGGAAACATGAAGAAGAAAAACCAGAATATACAGTGCTTGATGAGATCACTGAAAAATAAATTCCAAAGGTACCAGAAAAAAAATGTACAACAATATAAGCAGTAAGTACCTCAAACTCCTGCAATTGTTGTTACAAGATATACCAGGTTAAGTAGATCCCTGAGCGATACTCTCCTTCATTGTATTATTTATTGTTTACTGATTCTGGTGAACCTAAAATTTATGAAGAGGAAATGTAGGTAGACACTAAAAAGAAGTGGGAGCAAGGCATGAAAGAAGAAACAAATTCCTTGGTAAATAACTAGACTTGGGACTTGGTTTAGTTTCTTGCAAGAAAAATAGAATTGCAAAATAAATGAGTTTACAGATTGAAGGAAGAAGATGTAGGAAAAAAGCGGTACAAGGCTAGACTTGTTGTAAATTTCTTTGAACATAAGAAAAGTATAGATTTTGATGAAACATTTTCTCCTATTGTTAAAATGACTTCAATTAGGACTATTTTAAGTCTTGTGGCAGTAGAAGATTTGCATCTTGAACAATTTTATGTAAAACCAACTTTTCTCCATGGGGATTTCGAGGAAGATATTTATATGTAGTAACTGCAAGGTTATGAGGTCAAAGGGAAGGGGAATTTGGTATGCAGGTTGAAGAAGAGTTTGTATGGCCTAAATCAATCTCCAAGGTAGTGGTATTTGAAGTTTGATAGGTTTATGACAGAGCAAGGTTATAGTAGATGTCATTCTGATCACTGTGTTTATTTTAAGAAGCTTGAAAACGGAAGCTATATTATATTTCTATTGTATGTAGATGACATGCTTGTTGTAGGGTCTAACATGTAGGATATAAATGTGCTTAAGAAGAAATTATCTAATTCATTTGCAATGAAGGATTTCAGTGCTGCAAATAAAATCCTTGGTATGAGAATAACAAGAGACATGAAAATTCACAAATTGACATTGTCTCAGGTTGAGTACATAGAGAAGGTGTTGGAGAGGTTTATAATGTAGAATGAAAAACTAGTTAGTACACATTTGGCCATCCATTTCAAATTAACCAAGGAAATGTGTCCCAAGACACATGAGCATATAGAATACATGTCCAAGGTCCCTTATTCATCAACAATTGATAGTTTGATGTATGATATGGTGTGCACAAGATGAGATATTTCACATGCAATGGTAGTTGTGAGTAGGTATATGAAAAATCCAAGTAAAGAACATTGGGAGGCGGTAAAGTGGATTCTCAGGTATTTGAGAGGTACCACTACTCATGCATTATGTTTTGGAGGTTCAAACACTGTTCTACATGGATATGGTGATTCATATATGTCAGGTGATAAATATAGTAGGAGGATCACCAAAAGGTATGTTTTTACTGTAGGTGGAACAACGGTAAGTTGGATTTCAAAACTGCAAAAGGTTGTTGCACTTTCAAAAATGTAAGCATAGTATGTTGTTGTTACAGAGGCTAGTAAATAGATGATTTGGTTAAAGAGGTTTATGGAGGAATTGGAAACCCTCTTTTCATGATGGAATTGTATTGCGTCTATGTAGGAGTGTGAATATTGTATTATGAGAGAGGAGATTGTGAGAGAAAGAAGAAGTTGCAATGAGTGTTTTGTAGGTTGTATATTCTCATTTTGCTAGATAATAAAAAGGAAGGACCTAACAATTTGTCTGGTGGGTGTATCCCACACTAGGTGAACCATATATATCTGTGTCACTATTGTATCGTGTATCTTCTGTGTTTTATTAATGCATTTATTTTATTTTATTGCTCCGCGATCCTGTTTTTCTAACAACAACAAAAGGTTACATCGCAACTTGAATGTAGCATCCCCAACAAACAACTAGGCTATGCCAACCAAAATTTCAAACTTTGATACCAAATTAAAACATACAAATACTCTACAAATACACAAATTCATACAAAATAATAATAGAAATACACATGCAACATACACAGGAAAAACCCATAAAAAAATGCATAAATAATAATGCAACAGATAATTTAACACACAATTGATACTTATCTTTGATAAAAAGATCACCAACTGCTTGCAGAAATTCCATGTTCCTCCCAGCCTTAGACCGGACTTCTCATAACTCTCAGCAGTGGGTCACCCCCGAGATGGGGATAAAATCCACCCGGGTAAACGAATTCCTAACCAGGATGATGTATCTCAGATAACAAGAAAACTCAATCATAGGTGCCAACTCAAAATAACAGCCTATAGTACCTCATTCCCCACATGCCTGTACCACCCCAGAAAGTGTGCCCCTTCTCTGCTCAACAGTCTCCTGACTACCCCACTTCCTTTCCGTGGCTTCAACAATAGGCTGGAAATGAAGTCTCAGAGCCCTGTAGTTGTAGTTTGGTAGCTTGAGGAAATCAATTCCCAACAATTCTCTCACCTAGAGAGAATTTCTCATGGGCCTGAAAACCTACCTCTTCAATCTCCCCATGGGTCTGAAAACCCACTTTTCTGTCCAAATCCTAATATAACCAAGGTACATGTACAGGAAGAAGAACATCTACAGTGATAGCAAGGAACATATTGTATTTTTTAACCTTCTACAATTATTTATTGCAAACATATTTTCAGTAAAAGAACAAAAAATATACAATGGAAAATATAAACATTACACAAATATTTTTCCCCTCGAAACCCAAACCAAGAAAACCAACATATTTTATATTCATTCACAATCATACATTGTTTACAATACAATATACATATAGGAGCCAAATATATCCAAAAACCTAACCCAATGACCTGGATTAGTCAACAACCTGTTGGCAGCCAACCCACATTTTTTCTCGATTACTCTCAAAAGCTGCCTACACCCCTTGCGGTATCTTGACAAATCTTTGTCGCATTGTGCTAATGGACATGTGTCTCGTTT
>JZKD02S0219551.1:134710-149515 GCA_000966675.3 Picea glauca | reverse complement strand
GCACGCCTGGTGCAACGTAGCAAACACTACTGCTAATAGTGCAAAGAATAGAACACATACCCAACATTCTCCCACTTGTTATTTTCTTTGCATACAAGGGGTTACATGGTTACATAGTCAACAATGCCCATTGATCCTCTATACCAAGAGAAATTCTCAGTGCTAACTGATTTTGTTAATGAATCTACAACATTCTTCAAAGTTTCCACCTTCATCAACAACAATTTCTTTTCTTCAACCATGTCTCTCACAAAGTGATATTGAATATCGATATGCTTTGTCTTTGAATGATAAGCCAGGTTCTTCGCTAGAAAAATTGCACTCTAACTGTCACAATCTATCCTTACAACTTGTTGTACCAACCCGATACCTGAACATAATATTTGTAACCATACTTCTTCCTTACTTACATGAGTGGCTGCCATGTATTCAACTTATGTAGTTGAAAGTGCCACTGTAGTCTGTCTTTTTCTCATCCAACTGATTTCTCCTCCAAATAGGTTAAACAAATACCCACTTGTAGATATCCTACAATCCAGATCTCTAGCCCATTTTTCATCCACAAAGACATGTATGTCCAACACTCTGTCCAATCCTGGTCTTCCTTGGTAGCACAATCCATAGCTAGTAGTGCCACACAAATACCTGAAAACCTTTTTTAGTATTTTCCAATGCTTTTTCCCTGGTTTTTACATATACCTGCTCAAAAATTCCACTGCATGTGCAATGTCCGGTCTAGTACATACCATTTCATACATCAAATTGCCAACTGAACTCTCATATGGAACACGGGACATGTCTTGTTCCTCTTCCCGTGTCTTGGGACATTGATCTGCAAATAACTTTACACCAATAGGAATAGGGACCTTGACTAGTTTACATTCCTGGATATTAAACCTCTGCAATATTGTCTCGACATATTTTCTCTGATTTAACTAGATTTTCCTCCTTTTCCGATCTCTTTTAATTTCCATGCCCAAAATGAAATTTGCAGCACCAANAGTTTGGACAGTGAGAGACAAAAGAGAATGATAAATTGGTTGCAAAGGATCTAAGTTGATATTGAAGAGAAAACCCTAAGATCTCAGAAGTGATACACAGTTTGTTTTATACACTGGTCGCATACATACGCGGGCTGTAGTGAGTCAGGGCACGTATACACGTGGGCTGCACTACTGACAGGTTGCATACCTATTACAGATTGATATTTGTTGAGGATTGTTGCCTCATATCAGTTTGTGCTGAGTGTGTAAGTTGGGTCTTGCATTATAGATATGGTGCTCTTGTAGATTTGTACTCTATTCAGTTGTTGTTGAAAACCCCCAAGGATTGTAGTCTGTAATAAAAAGAAAATTGTACATACATCTTGTATTCTTTGTGTTCCTTATGGTGATGACTTGTTGATGATATATTTTTGATATATGTTTATGATATTTCACATCTAATTGGAAAAACCTAAGAGCTCAGAAGTGATACGCAGGTTTTTGTATACACTGGCCACATACATACGTGGGATGTAGTGAGCCAGGGCGCGTATACACGTGGGCTACACTACTGACAGGTCACATACCTATTTCAGATTGATATCTATTGAGGATTGTTGCCTCATCTAAGTTGGTGTTGAGTGTGTAAGATGGGTCTTGCATTATAGAGCTGGTGCTCTTGTAGATTTGTACTCTATTTAGTTGTTGTTGAAAAACCCCAAGGATTGTAGTCCATAATAAAAAGAAAATTGTACATGCTTCTTGTGTTCTTTGTGTTCCTTGTGGTGATGACTTGTTGATGATATATTCCTGATATATGTTGCTGATATGTTCACATATAGCTGGTTATAAATGACAACAATGAGTAATGAGTAAAATGTTAAATGCTAACTAATGATTTTTGTGTAAGAGGGAAGTTTTGGTAAAAAGAGCCCCACACTCATTCACCCCCCCTCTAAGTGTGGTAGGTGTGTCCAACAATTGGCATCAGAGTGGGCCTTCACTACAAGCCTTAACAAGCTTGAAGGAGATCCATAGACATACAAATGGATGATGAAGTTCCAATCCTTGATGAGGAAAACTATTCTACTTGGAGAATAGAGATGAGACTACATTTGAAGACAATGGGAGCAACAATTTGGAAGGCAACCATTGGTGGATCAATTCCTTTGAATAACAAGTCAAAGTTTGCAGCTCAAAGAGAAGGAAAGAAGAATGATGAATTGACTCTCAAGACCATTCTTAGTGGACTCTCAAGCCCTATCAAAGAGAGCATAGGACAATGCACTTCCTCCAAGGATCTATGGCTAAAGCTAGAGGAGACATATCAAAGCAATAAGGAGAAGAAATACATTGAAGACAACTCCATCAAGACACATGAAGGTAAAGAATCTCCAAAAACTCTTGGTTGCATTATTTCAAATGAAGGCAAATAATCATGTGATGATGTTGACAAAAGGGATGAAGGTAAATAATCTACACAAACCCCTGATTGCAATAATTCAAAATGTGATGATGTTGAATTTTTCTCTATAAGTGAAGAAGAAAATCTAGAAGTAGTTTGAATAAAATCAATTGATTGTTATCCCATGGAAGAAGTAGAGGAAAAACTGTTGGAGCTTAAAGAGAAAGTTGAAAGAGGTCTATATGAATATAGAAATGACCACTATTATATAGACTATAGCTATCTTTTGGATAACACTAAAAGTTTTCTCAAGAAGAGTCAAAGGCACATCTTGAAGTTAAAATAAATGCTCAAAGAACTAGAAGAAAGTAGTAAGACTCAATTAGAAGAAAAGGAAGAAGAGATCACAAGACTAAATAATGGAAAAGAAGATATAAATGTATATGATGATATTAGAATTTTTTTTGAAATCATTGTCCATCTCAAGAAGCCAAAAGAATAGAGGAACTATTGAAGAATCAAATAAATGAAAAGGAAGAGTCATGTTGTAAATTAGAAGCTGAAATTGTTGACCTTAGAAAGAAGGTAGAAAAGTCAAACAAATTCTTGAATAGCTCACTAATCTTGGAAAGTCAAAGATCACCATATGATAAATCAGGTCTTGGATACAAAGAAGAAGCTACACATGCTGAAGAAAGCACCTCAAAGAAGCATGAGGTAAGTCCATCAAATAAGGAAGACAATGTTGCAAAGCAACCATCTACACAAGGCAAAGAAAATTTCAAAAGAACAAAGCAAGGAATACATCAAGAAGCTATTATTGGGACACCAAAGCAAAGGTATGAAAGTATTTTTCATGGGTATTTTTATTCATGTAATGGATATGGTCACAAAGATTTTGAATGCAGATCTTATGAAAGGAGATATGATGGAAGATTTTATAACACCATGAGGTGTTGGAGATGTGATCAAGTAGGACACATTGTTGTTCACTATAACACCATGATATGTTACAACTGTAGTGTATTTGGCCACAAATCCCAGGAGTGCAGGAACACAAGAAGAAAGTTCATGATGAGGACTTCAAATAGCATGGATAGAAGAAGGAATGAAGTAAGGAAGGGAGACATATTTGAAAATATGGATACTCAGAGCTCAAGTTATGAGGAGCAAGGACATCTACAGAAGTGGGTGAAGAAGACAGAGCAACCAGAACATAATGAAAGACTAAAGGGAAGTTCAAAAGTGTCATCTATTGAGGCATACACAGGTGATAGTGGCGACAATCATGTACATACGTAGGATGACCTTGAATAGGTTGCGTACATACATGATCTGTTGTGCAGTAGGCCACACATATGTGGTAAAGCCTTGGGAAAAAGGCAATGCACATGTCTTGCAGCTTGATGTGATGGTATAACTCTGTGATGCAGGGTATGACATGGTTTATTGTAGGTTCTGACACTATTTTCTACAGGTTTTCATGATTCTATATTGGATTATGTAAGGTGATGATGTAAAATAAAATATTGGGTGCATGGAACTAACCCATGAGTATGGATTGATGTTGATCTGTTGGGGTACATGGCTGGTACATATTTTAGTTTAATTGATATATCTTATGATGTATTATTGGAAGCATATGTTGGATATCATGGTGCATTCATTTTGCATGTGGTTGGGATACATATTGAAACATGTAGTTGGTGAAGTTGATGAGATGATCATGTTGTACATTATTGATGATCTATAGTTGATGCATGGTTGGTACACTAGTAGAGGCACCTACTAGCAGGTTGATTGGCACATGCTTTATGGAGGATTTGACATACATGTATGGGATTCATCATTTTGTGGTGTTGGTGCATGATGGTGTACAAGTTTCGGTACACTCATATATGGCATATGCTTGATGGTACTACACCATTGGTACTACTTGATTAGCACAAAAAATTGCATTTGTTTGATACATGGTTCATTATGGAGACATATCATGAGTGATATGATACATTGTTTCACATGTTGGTATATGCACATGATTGGCATATTGGTGGATGCACATGGTTGGCATATTGGCATATGCACATGTTGGCATATTGGTAGAGGCATATGATTGATATATTCCATGGATGATATCTTTTGGCACATTGCATGACATTGATGTACATGGTTGATGTACATCGGTTTTGTGCAAGATGAGCACACATTTTGGCACATGATGTACTTGGTTGATATTTTACTCATGATTCTCTATTTTATTGTTGACATATCTTTTGCTCCATGATGCTTGGTATGGGATGAGTTTGATGCATGAACATGTCCAAGGATCATTATATGGTATCACATTGTTCATCTTGCAGAGAAGATAGCGAAGACATACCCATAGGGGGATTCATTCTTCTTCCCATGATTATAGGAGGAGATATTTATCAGATGCATACCTAGAAAAGAGCCCTATATTTGAAGAAAGAGCACATAGGCATAATTCCAGGGGGAGAAATGGTCACAGGGGGAGTATGTTTGATGTATCTTCAACATTACATCAGAGTGATATCCCTTGTTCAAAAGGGGAGAGATTATTTAGAGGAAGATCAAAGGCACTTAGGCATGGGGAGCAGCCCCAAGAGAAGAATGGCCCTTTTTCCATTGATGTCAAAGGGGGAGAGTTAATCACATTGATGTGATTGATGTTTATTGATGGGGAGAGATAGTCACATTGACTATTGATGGAGATCATGCCTTATCAACATGTTGAAATCAATAATTGGCAATTGATGTTAACATCAATAATTGGCAGTTGATGTTGACATCAATGTTGGTATTGCCATCAATGCCAAAGGGGGATATTGTTGGATCATGTTGTCATTGATGCCAATGGTTTGATTGATTGATTGATGATTGATGTAATGTAATGTGTATTTTCCTTGATTAGAATGCATAGATGAAGATGGATCAATGAGTTTTCATTGATATGATGAAGATGGATCAATGAGTTGTCATTGATACATGATGCAGATGGATAGATGTGGTTTCATTGATATATGATGCATTGTTGGAAAGATGTATAGATGACTCATTATTTTCTTATCAATATTGATAAATGGATGAACTCCAAAGTGGTCCCCTTATGGTGAAATCCTTCACGGGAAGACACTTTGCGGATTGACTTATCCTAGAAGAATAGTTGAAGGACCCATGCTTGTATGTGGAATAATGAGATGAAGATCAATGAATTTGTTGGTAAAACTATCCTATATGGATAGTTCTTTTCATGCCATTTCCGGTGGTATGTGGAATGTCACATAACTCCTCACGGTTTGAGAGTTATGACCTTATGAAGTTTGAGGACCCCCATATGAAGGATTGAAGCCCCCAAGGTCAAAGAAGTCAAAGTGACCAAAAAGAAGAAATAATTATTCAAATGATAAAGTAAAGTGACAAAGTCAAGGTGGATTATTTAAATAATATAGAGAAGTGACAAAATCAAGAAAGATTATTTAAATGATAAAGTAAGGTGACAAAATCGAGAAGGAATATTTAAATGATAAAGTATTGGAGAACTTTCTATTTATGGAAAGTGGTTAACCCTAAAATAAGGAAAATAGGTTAAATAACCTATAAGTGGGTTAAGTGACCTAGAAATGGGTTAAGCGACCTAGAGGATGAAAGTATAAATAAGATAACATTGGTCTCTTGCAAATCATCCTTTTTGTGGATCAATGGAGAGCTTCTTGTGAGAATATCTTTTGGAGTATTGATGGAGAGATTCTCATGAGAGAATTTTGGTGTGGATCTCTTGAGCATGATTGAAGATATATTCTGAGAGAGAAGAGATTGAGAGGATCTCATGGATACATTGAAGTTTCGGCAAGTTTGAGATCATGACAAAAAAATTCTCGTAATCACAGAAAAACCCTATTTTCTGGTGCGTATGCGGGTTGTCTGTGCATAGGGTGCATATACACAAGTTGTTTGTGTATATGGTGCGTACAATACAAAGGATGTCAGTGTATAGGGAGCGTATAATGGATAAACTCATGGATATTTTTGGTTGATCCTATGACAAGTTGTTGAATATTGAAGCAGGTTCTAGATCTGCATTCTATGGGCTCAGATCTATCACTAAGACACTAGTATGGTTACATTATTGTCTTTATGGATAGTATTGCTTATTGTGTTGTGAATTCTTAGGAAATTCTTGGTATGGTTGCTATGATGTAGTTTATGTTGGTTGAAGGAGTGAGCAACACTCTTATGATTCGGTACTGATATGATGGTTATAGTATGTTGATTTCTTATGCATGATTGAGTAGCATTCATATTGATTGGTTGTGGAGCATGAGTAAGCTATTGGAGAGCTTGGATGTATTGTGACTGGTTGGTGGTCATTTTGGACAATGAGAAACAAAGGAGAATGATAAATTGGTTGTAGAGGATCTGAGTTGATCTTGAAGGATACAACCTAATAGCTCAGAATTTATATGCAGGATGTAGTACTTTTTGGGAGTGTATACACATGATGTAGTACTGCTTGGGCGCGTATACACACAGGATGTACTACTAGTAGGGTGCGTACGCATGCATGCTGCACTACTAAAAGGTCACGTACCTGTTGTAGATTGATATCTATTGAGGATTGTTGCCTCATCTCAATTGATGTTGAGGATGTAAGCTGAGTCTTGCATTGTAGATCTAGAGCTCTTGTAGATTTGTACTCTATTCAATTGTTGCTGAAAATCCCCAAGGATTGTAGTCCATAATAAAAAGAAAATTGTACATACATCTTGTGTTATTTGTGTTCCTTGTGGTGATGACTTGTTGATGATATATTGCTGATATATGTTCACATCTAACTGATTATAAATGACAACAATGGGTAATGAGTAAATGTTGAATGCTAATTGATGAGTTTTGTGTAAGAGGGAAGTTTTGGGGAAAATAGCCCCATACTCATTCAACCCCCCTCTAAGTGTGGTAGGTGTGTCCAACACTAGATCCCCATGTAGGAATGATGTCTTCACATCCATCTATTCTACTTCAAAATCAAATTCATCAAAAATAGATAACATAAATATTATAGAAGTTTACTTGGAAACAAGAGAAAAAATCTCACCAAAATCAATTCCCTCAACCTAGGAACAACCCTTTGCTACTAACCGAGTTTTTAATTTCTCAACTTTGCCTTCTTCATTCAACTTCTTTTTAAATACCCATTTTCTGCCAATGGGATTTCTTCTAGTCGAAAAATCAACTAGATCCCAAGCCTCATTCTTATTCAAGGCTGCCATTTCTTCATCCATGGCCTTTTTCCATAATTTTCCATCATCTGAATCTGTTGAACATGATAAGTCAACTGAGAGGGGGGGGGGGGCGTGAATCAATTGTATAAAATTTCTTTCATTTTATAAGAAGATTACTTATTAATCAATAAATCATGCCTTTAACATTTAACTTGCAGTAATACATTTAACCAATAAATATACGATCACATAAATGAAATAGTGACATAGTGTTTTTTCATGAGGAAACCCAAAAGGGAAAAATCTCTTCTTCTTATGAATGAAAGGCAAGCTCAAACTCCTCTTTGCATTCTTATTTTATCTGAGCTACAAACCAGATGAGGCTGCTACCTTTGTTTCTTCAGCACCTACTAAATGGAAGCTACAACTCCCAGATGTACAAGCACCAACTTGTACAGGAGACTTTTACAGTCTCCCCTTGCTCCTCCCTATCACCCTGGAATCCTTCTCTGTCACTAAGAACCTGCAAACCAACTCTTTATCTTCTCTGGCAAAAGATTCATCATTCAAGTCCTCTCTGTTTATATATATTCATATCAAAATCCATTATTCTCCCCTTGATCTCTGTTATATCTTCATCATTTCTTCTCACTGTCCTTGTATGATTTTATTTCAGTTTTATATTCATTTACATAAATGAATTTTACCTTAGAGATACGCCTATACCATTAATTCCAAATGCACCCACATTCATCTCACCCAATTTCACTTATTTCTACCCTGTACATTCAGAGCGTACACTCGAACCCTCAGGATTCGAAGATTCAGTTACAATAACTGAATAACTACCTTACAATGATTACTATTGGTCAAGGCATCAAGATGAACAATATACATCTGATCAGTTTAAACATTTAACCAGCACCGTTCGATGAACATACATCTGTTTTAATTTTTCAGCACAGAATAACCCTTGAGCGCTTTGGCAAACCACTTGTGCTAGCCCATATGTCCATTGGTCGTGACCACGGGTTAATCAGAATGCATTTCGCATTTCGCATTTCGGCAAATTGACAATCCTGTGTCAAAGAGTCTTGACACTTCAAGTTACGAAACCTCAAAATAGAGCTTAGCTTCATGCTAGCTCCTCCCTCTCACATGACCATTGGTGGTAACCACTGCCTACACCAAAAAGGTATTTCGACGTTTCACATTTCGACATTTCAACATTTCTTGTGATGAAGTGTTTCAATACTCCAAGTCACAAACCCTGAAATTTTTAGTGTTTCACATTTCGACGTTTCGACATTTCGCATTTCGGCATTTCAACATTTTTGTGATGAAGTGTTTCGACACTGCAAGTCACGAACCCCAAAATGATCTGACGACTTCACATTTGATCTGGTGGACATAGATCGGATGATTCTCGTTAACTTCTCGAGGATAGATCAACAATCATATACAACTCTTATATTACTCCTCCAATGCTTAATCCAACAGATATAACTTAATCATTCATCGATATGGATGGCTGTTGTGGTTTCGGTATTTCAACATTCGGGACTTCATGATGTTGAATTTTTTACTTAACATGCAAAATTCTCGAAATAGAAAATCTTGGAATCTCGAAATAGAAACTCCTGGAATCATGTGACGTGTGTCCCTTTTGGTATTTCAGCATTCGGGACTTCATGATGTTTTAGTTTTTGCTTACCATGCAAAAATCCTGAAATAGAAACTCCCAGAATCCCGAAATAGAAACTCCTGGAGTGACGATCTTTGAAATTGACGATCTCCAAAATTCAAGTTGTGCCTGTGCAAACTGATCCACGCTGCCTATGAAAACTGACCAACAAACTCCCCCTTTGGAATTTTAAAGTTTGACATTAATGACAAAAACAAGTCCTGTGCAAACTGTGCAAGCTACAATTCCTACCAACAAAATCCACTGCCTCCATGACAGTTCTAGGATCATCATCAATAATAGAAAAATCAAAATTTGAATGGAAATCAGATGGAGTATACCTTTTTGGTATCCTTCTTTCTCGAACAAATCTCCTCAATACTGGAGTATGAGGATTTTCTTCTTCTAATTCCTGTTCTTTTGTAGAGTCTGATTCATCATCCTTTAAATTAAACACTATTTTCTTTGGTTCTTCCTTACTTGGCAAGACTTCCTGTTTAACAACATCTTTCATTTCTCTAAATACCACATCTCGACTATACACAACCTTGTTATTTTATGGGTTCCAAATATTATAACCTTTGAGACCATATTTATACCCATTAAAGATACACTTTTTAGCCTTCTTATCTAGCTTACTCCTGTTTTCCTTTGGAACATGAACATAGGCCTCATAGCCAAATACCTTATGTGTAAGAGAAGGTTTCTTACCAGTCCATACCTTTGTGGAGTCTTATCATCCAACGGTGACGAGGGTGATCTATTGACCAGGTAACATACAATACCCATTTCCTTTGCCCAAAATTCTTTCCCTAACCCGACACCATTGAGCATGCACCTTGATTTTTCCATCAACGTCCTATTCATCCTTTCTGCAATTCCATTCCTTTGAGGTGTATATGGAGTATTCTTCCACCTTTTTATACCACACTTCTTACAAAATTCTTCAAATTATTTCTCGTAGAACTCTCCGCCATTATAGGTGCTCAACACCTTAATTCTTTTCTCTCTTTGATTCTCAACAAGATCCTTAAACTCTTTAAACCTGTCAAAGACTTTAGATTTCTTCCTGAGGAAATATATCCAAGTATTCCTCGAGGATTCATCTATAAATGAGACATAATACATAGATTTTCCCAATTATGGAATCGACATAGGTCCAAACACATCACTGTGAACTAGCTGTAAAATTCATTTTACCCTCGTTGCACCAGAGGGGAATCTTACCCGATTTTGCTTCCCATATACACAATGTTCACATAAATCAAAATCCAAATAGAATTTAGACATATCTTCAACCATACCTTTACCATGTAGGAGTCAAAGACCCTGTTGTCGCAAGAGTTGGTTCTATGATGTAATAGAGCCAAGCCTTAGCACATTTTAAATGAAATAAATTTTGTCACTCGAACTTGACTTGGGTTGCATGCAAGTAAATTCTGAGATAACCTTCGAACCACTTTTGATTGGTGGCTACCCCTTCCAAATCGAGAGGTATCTCTCGAAAATATGTCACAACAAGATATTCAATAGGCTTAACAGTGGGCAGATCTGTGGGTAACAAAAAGTTTTGGGTTTTTAGGGTTGATGGGTTGGACCGAAAAGTAGTCCATTGAGCATGGAGTCAAATGATCAAGCAAGTAATAAGAGTGTTTTGGCAATGGAAATCCATGGAGAAGAGGTGATATAGAAGATGATTACAAAGGGAAGGATTTATAAAAAGTATGACAACAAAATAAAGAGAAAACATATGAATATGCAAGGAGCACTTAGCAATGAGTGAATTCCAAGCATAAATTAGTGGAAAGAGATAGTTGGGATAGAGCATCTAGCAAGGATGAATTATGAACCTTCATATATCTACAAGAAACAACCTATAACCTGTCCAGCAACAAAGCATATAACAAACAGATGAATTCCATTAAAAACATAGTTACAAATCGAGAAGCAAATGGAGATAAAACCAAGTGAAATGATGTGAAAACGAAGCAATAAGACATTCTCTGCAAACAAAATCACAAGAATCTCTGATATAGATCGAAAATTCTTTGCACTCTTTTATTAAACATGATAAAAGTGCTATAGCCCAGGAGTACTACTCCCCTCCCCTCTTTTACAAATATTCCTCATATATGTATTGAGGTCAAAATCCTCTCTAATCTAAAAGATAATAGCAGTTACAACAAATTCTTGAAACTTTCTTCCATAGAAAATGGGCCAAATTGCTGAAAAATAGGGATGCAGTTACGGATCTATATATCTCGAATAGAAAAATATGTGTATAAAATGAAAGAGACTTTCGTGAATCTGTTTATTCTGAGAAAAAACCTCTCTCAGTTCCCTGAGATCCATTTTCATTTGCCTCATATCTGCATTTTACAAACATGTGTCAAGACAAGAAAATATGAGATCCA
The DNA here is from genome assembly GCA_000966675.3 of Picea glauca. Lineage (NCBI taxonomy): Eukaryota > Viridiplantae > Streptophyta > Pinopsida > Pinales > Pinaceae > Picea > Picea glauca. The sequence goes on along the minus strand of JZKD02S0219551.1, from coordinate 137,789 downwards.
AAAATTAGGGCTCAAAGATGGATTCGATTCTCCCAATATGTGACACCTGTAGGAAAAATGAGAGAGGATTTTGATATTCAATGTGTTAGGCACAAAAAACTCCGACCGTTTCTCAAAATGATCATCCAGTCGCTCAGAATCATCATTTGAAAATGACGACTCAACATAGTAAAAAATGCCACATTTTCTGAAAACGAACCTCATCTTGTGGGGAACTTTTGACTACCTTCACAATATACAAATGAAATTATGAAGAAACCATTGGAAATATTAGGATTTTTATATGTCGATCGACTATTCGAACACGAAAAACAACCTCTTCACGATTGAGAAAATCGTGTTTTTCTAAAGTCGTTTTGCATATAGCTGGAGTCCCGATTTCAAGTTTTCGGGTTTCAGGGTTTTGGGTATCATGTCTTCAAGAGTTATGACATGCAATGAATCTTGAATCACAAAATCATGATGGGATTAGTTAGGCGATAATCATTTGTCTTAATTAATCACGATTAGCAATTAATCTTTAACCTTTCGTGGATTTAAGTGTCGGGACTTCGATAATACTTGACGCGAGAAATCTTGAATCGTGAAATTGCGATGAGATTTATTAACGTTAATATTTCTTAATATTTATTTGACCCAGCTTATCCTTTAATACTTTAGTGAATTCATGGATCGAGGCTGTATTTGTTAAGATATCTACGTCGGCCAAATCCCTGACGACAAAAAACCTGGACTCGTGAGCCTTTTCTCCATGTGGCTTAATGCTCGGTGTATGCAGTCGTTCCACTTCTAATGCTTCCATTCATTCTCCTAAGTGACCGAAAGCCAAAATTTCAATATTTGTTACAACATACCCTTTTTTCAGATATGCCCCAATCTTTTATGCCACATCATAACCTTTTCTCCAGAGAATGTAGGAGTTTTTTCTTATTCAACTCCAATATCAGGAACAATGGAACTATTACACCCATCACTAATAGTGCTTCCTTGCATCTTATACAGAGTTCCAAAGCGAACTCCCTTCAGCAACACCGTTTCTCCTCGAACCATCTTGCAGGTTTCCTTTTCAAATATTGTTTTTACCCTTGCATCATCCATTTTTCTTACATAAATAAAATTTATGGCCAATCCTGGGATGTGCATAACAACAAGTAGTGTTATAATCCTTCCATCTATGAGCCTCAACTTAAATTTTCCTCATCCTATGATTCTAGTTGTCGATTCATCAACGAGGAAGACACTACCTCCATCATACATTTCATATTCACAGAACCACTCCCTGTGGGGAGTCACATCATAACCTTTTCTCCAGAGACTGTAGGATTTTTTTCTTCTTCAACTGATCCAATATAAAAAACAATGGAACTATTACACCCATCACTAATATTTCTTCCTTGCATCTTATACAGAGTTTCCAAACTGAAATCCCTTCAACAAAACTATTGATCCTCGAACCATCCTGCAAGTTTCCTTTTCAAATATTGTTTTTACCCTCGCATCATCCATTTTTCTTACGTAAATCAAATTTATGGCCAATCCTGAGATGTGCATATCACCAGGTAGTGTTATAATCCTTCCATCTATGAGCCTTGACTTAAATTTTCCTCTTCCTATGATTCTGGTTGTCAATTCATCAATGAGGAAAACATTACCTCCATTATACCTTTCATATTCATAGAACCACTCACTGTGGGGAGTCATATGAAAGGAGGCACCCAAGTCAACCAACCATGCCTCATGATCTACATGTGTATTGAAGAAGCTAAGTACACATCCCCTCCTTCTTACTTGGAGGTATTTTCTTCCATAGAAGGAGCTTCTTTAGATCCCTTCTTTTTCTCAACTTTGGATATACACTACTTCTTGTAGTGACCTTATTTTCCACATATCCAACATACCTTTAAAAAATTTCTGAGAGATTTAAATCTACCCTTTTGCAAATAATGCATCCGTGCTCTGTTCTTCCATGTTCATCCATCTCATCTTCTCTGACAATAAGGATGAGATCACTTCATCAAAAATCAAGGTAGTTATATTACTACCTATGGTCACAACCAGAATATCCCACGAGTCTGGTGAAGAGCATAGTAAACTGATACACTTATCTTCATATGAAACTTTAATCTAAAAATATACTAACTGAATTACCACAGTATTGGAGGCATTCAAATGATTTTCCACCGAGTTTCCATCTCTCATCCTCAAGTTATACAACTTATTTCTTAGGAATAGTTTATTTACTAGGGACTTAGACAGATACAACTTCCCTAACTTATCCCATAATTTCTTGGTTGTAGTTTCCTCTAACACATTCAGTAATACTGAATATGAGAGACATAGATGGATTGTGCTCTTCGCCTTTTGATCCAAAATTTTCCAGTCATTTGCTGAAGTTCCTATAGGTGGAGTACCTGGATCCACCACGATCCACTAATATATGTCCACCAACAAATCTTCCATATTGAGCTTCCACAACTCAAAACATTTCCCATTAAACTTCTTGATCTCCATTTTTGAACTGCTCGCCATTTCTCTTCACCTGAAGAATCAATACCACATATATCCCACTGTAACAAGGCTTATCATAGTCCCGATCCAAACCCTTGACCACAAAGGTGTCCCCCTGAAGCCAATAAATCTCTTATACCAAATGTAGATTTTAACCTTGTACAATTATTTACTACAAACATATTTTTAGTAAAATAACAGAAAAGATACAATGGAAAATACACACATTACACATATATTTTTCCTCTGGAAACCCAAACCAGGAAAACCAACATATTCTATATTCATTCACAATATTACATTGTTTACAATACAATATACATATAGGATCCAATGACATACAAAACCCTAACCCAATGACCTGGATTAGTCAAAAACCCTAATTCCTTAACCAGAAATACAAAACCATTGGAAAAAACCCTGTGCTGAAAAATTGCCCAACAATGGACACGAATATCAAGGCAAGACAAAAAATGAGGAAAAATGTGACACGTTTCTCGAGGAAAAAAACTTTCTCAAGTGGGTTTTCATTGAAGCCCCGCGCAAGGGGGATATCGCCCCCATGCAACCC
>JZKD02S0219551.1:107419-132632 GCA_000966675.3 Picea glauca | reverse complement strand
CCTACTGCGAACAAAGTGACTTTTCCTTGTATCAGCGCCTTCCACCGATCATCCATCCATGCCTCCACCGTTTTGGGGCTGGGCCATATCCCCGTAAACTTTCCGATGAGGGCCGTTTCTGCAAAAAGAAGGGCAATATTGCAGGGCCCCTCTGGAGTTAGCTCCAGCGAAGGGATCTCCTCCATCTTCTTGACAAACTTAGACGTGGAAGGAGGCTTGGTTTTGGGTTTTCCCGAGCGAACTAACGCCTTGAATGCTTCCAACCGGTCATTTCCTATCTTGGCATTCGAACCTGAGTTCATGGCTGTCGACCTCCAGCACCAAGACACAGCTATTACGCATGCATAGTCGTTGGCTCATGCAAGGAGTCTTGATCGCGCCCCTGCAATGGAACGCTGGTCGGCTGCTCCCCACGAAAGGAACGCTGGTCGGCTGCTCGCGTTCACGCCCCTGAATGCTTGGCCGGAGTCTCTGTATGCTAAGTCGCGCCCCTGCAAACCAATGGAGCTCTGGTCGGCTGCTCCCCACGGATTTCCTCTCACTTGCAAACGAAAAACGTGCCCCTGAATGCTTGGTCGGAGTCTCTGTATGCTAAGTCGCGCCCCTGCAAACCAATGGAGCTCTGGTCGGCTTCTCCCCACGGATTTCCTCTCACCTGCATACGAAAAACCAGAGCGGGCGGCTAGGGTTTAGACCCTAGCCGCGCTGAGCTCCTCTCGCCTCCGCTCGTCATTTTCCCATCCATCACATACATTCTTAGCATGTATTCTATCACCTGATTCACCCTTTCTATTTTCCCATATGACTCTGGATGATAAGTTGTGCTAAAATGCAGATTTGTTCGAAATCCCTCAAATAATCCTTTCAAAAAATTTGATGTAAATTTTGGATCTCTGTCAGACACAATTGTCTTGGGTATACCATGTAGCCGAGAAATTTATCTCATATAAATATCAATGATGTTGACTACCTTGTGAGTGAGCTTTACTAGAATAAAATTGGCAACTTTAGTAAGCTTATCCACCACTACCATGATAGAATCATATTTCTTTCTTGTTCATGGTAGTTTGGTGATGAAATACATTGTTACAACTTCCCATTTCCACTCACGAATGAGTAGTGGTTGTAGCAAACTAGCTGGGTCTCTATGCTCAACCTGGACCTTTTGACACTCCAAACACTTGGCAATGAAATCAACAACTTCTTTCTTCATGCCTGGCCAATAATATTGGCTCTTTACAACTGCAATAATTTTTTGATAACCTGGGTGCCCAACATAAGGTACATTATGCATTTATCTCAATATTAGAATTTTCAATTATTGGGAATTTGGCACATAAATTCTGCCCTTGTACATGATAATTTCATCATTTTCTAGCTTATAGTCTTCAATTTTCTGTGATAAATTACCTTGCTGAAGTTTTTCCTTTACCTCCATGTATTTCTGATATGATTTTGCAGCCTCTAAAATTCTATCTTTCAAATTTGATTAGTACATACTAATGGTTGTAGCATTCTTCTCATGCACCCCTATGCTAAGTGCATCATCCACCTTGTTCTATTTACCTTTGATATGCTTTATATCAAACTCATATTCACCGAGGAATTCTAACCAACTGCTTTGCTTGGAATTTACATTTGGTTGTCCAAATAAATATTTCATACCACTATGGTCTATCCTCAACTCGAATCTTTTGCCCATGTGGCAATGTATCCACATATTCAAGGCACGCACTATGGCTTCCAACTCCAAATTATGAGTAGCATAGTGCCTTTCATGCTCCTTCAACTTCCTTGATTTATAGCATACCACATACCAATTCTCACTAAGGACTCCACCAATCCCTTATTTACATGCATCAATGCATACAATGAAATCTTCATTTGGATGAACAATCCTTAGTATTGGAGCACTTGTTAATAAATGCTTCAAGTGTTGGAAACTCCTGTCACAATTTCATGTCCACTCAAACTTCACACCCTTCCTCTGCAAGGAAGTGATTGGGTGTGAAATATTTGAGAAACCCTCAATAAATCTCCTATAGTAACCTGCAAGTCCCATGAATGATCTTACCTCAGAGACATTCCTTGGTGTTTTCCATCCTTCAATGACCCTTATCTTTTCTGGGTCCACTACTATTCCTTCCTCCGAAATGATATGCCCCAAATAATGAATTTGCTTCTAATAGAATGAGCACTTGCTCAATTTGGCATAAAACTGATGCTCCCTCAATACCTGTAATACCATCCTCAAGTGTTTCTCATGGTCTTCCTTTGACTTAGAATATATAATAATTTCATCCAAAAAGACAATGAGAAACTTATCTAAGTATTCTTTGAAAATACCATTCATTAAACACACAAAGGCAACTAGTGCATTTGATAACCCAAATGGAACCATTGTGAATTCATAATGGCCATACCTTGTTCAAAAGGTAGTCTTGTTGATGTCTTATTATTTAATTCTTACTTGATGATAGCCTGAATTGAGATCAATCTTGGAGAATATTTTTTCATCTTTCAGCTGATCAAAGAGGTCATCAATCCTTGGCAAAGGATACTTGTTCTTGACAATTACCATGCTTAATTTCCTGAAGTCAATGCAAAGTCTCAATGCTCCATATTTTTTCTTCACAAATAATACCAGGGCACCCCAAAGTGAAACACTTGGGCATATATACCCCTTCATCAGAGGCTCTTCAAGTTTCATTTGTAATTCCTTCAATTTTTGTGTACTCATCCTGTAAGGGGTCTTAGATACTGGGGCTACTACAAGCATAATATTGATGGAGAAATCAATATCTCTTTTAGGGGGTAATCCTAGTATTTCTTTAAATACATATTCAAACTCTTTTAGGACTGCATAATCTTCAATATTTGACACCTTATCTTTAGGTGTCTCTTCCATGTGTGCTGCAAATATTTGACACCCTTTCCTGTAAATTTTCTTCAGCTTCAATGTTGAAACTTCTCTAATGGTTACTGCCCTGGGAATTCCAAGGGAAATCCAATACTTTTAACCCTTTCCTTTATGTTTGATTCACATGTGATTATAACTACCAAGTGAATCACTTTCATGCTTCTATTGAGGGTGTCAACCACCCTATTTTCTTTTCCCTTAATGTGTTTGATTTCAAAATCAAATTCGCTAAGGAGAGCCATCCACCTAGCTTGGATAGCATTGAGTTTGGGATGGTCAAACAAATATCTCAACCCACTATGGTCTGTCATAAGTACAAATTTTCTTCCTAGGAGGTAATGCCTCAAGATTTTCAGAGCATGTACTATAGTAGCCATTTCCAAGTCACGTGTCACATAATTTGCCTCATGATCATTTAATTTTATGGAGTTGTAGAAAATCACATGTATTTATTGCATGAGGACTCCTCCAAGTCCTTCTTTGCAAGCATCTGTACACATGAAGGTTGTCTTCTATGTGGTTCACTAGATATACGTGGTTCACCCAATTGGGCTACATCCATAGGAAGGTTGTCTTCAATTATCTCCAGAAATTTCCTTCAATCTTACAAGAGAGAAACACCACAATTATCCCATACAAATACAGAAGAATGATTGAGAGAACAAGATGATGATCACATGTTATGCCTTAAGAATCACTGATCCAAGTGGATATCAGTGGACACCAACCTTTTCCAGCTGGCTCAAAACAACTTTCTAGCAATTTTGATAATTTACTATTTTTAGCAGTTTTTGGGTCTTGAACTTCTAGAGCTGTTTTGAGGCCCTAAACGATGTTTTTTGGGGTATGGTGCGGTTGAAAAATTTGAAATTTTGTGCAAATGTTGTAGTCCTCAGACAGATATTTCCAATGGTGTATCATACGCCTAAAATGGAGATTCTATGCAAAAGTTACGACCTTGGGAAGTTGATGTACCGACTTACCCAAACGGGGCCCACATGACTTTTGGCGCTTCATCTCCTAGGGTTAGGTTTTTGGATGTTTAGGGTTTTTGAAACTCTTGTTTATTGTAAAAAGGACTTGAGAGCCTCATTGTAATCATATTATTTCGAATGAGCGCAACCGTCACATCTCTTCTCAGAGATAAGCCGCCACCATTCCAACAAGCTTGTTTTCCACTGCATTTTATAGTTTCAGCTTATTTCCTTATTGAATAGAAAACCAGTTTTACTGTATATTTGTTATTCTGTGTTAATCATCTGGTAATAATCTATAACATCTGGTAATAATCCGTATTCATTTCATTTTTCTCATAAAATATGGACCAGTCACTCTTGGAATTATTATATACCAAGAGATATGGAGGAATTACTCTCACATATTGCACGTGGGATAATATAATTCTCCTTTTTATCATCTCTTTATATAATATTCCTACCAAGAGTAAACTATTCCATAATAAATATGAGATTTTTGTTTTATACTCTTTTACGCAAGATTGTGGACAACTTTTGATGTAATACAAAGAAATTATTACCTTCCAAGGAATATAATATATTCCAACACTTTTAACCCTTTCCTTGATGTCTAATTCACATGTGCTTATAGCTGCCAAGTGAAACACTTTCATGCTTCTATTGAGGGTGTCAACCACCCTATTTTCTTTTCCCTTAATGTGTTCGATTTCAAAATCAAATTCACTAAGGAGATCTATCCACCTAGCTTGGATAGCATTGAGTTTGGGCTGGTCAAACAAATATCTGAGCCCACTATGGTCTGTCATAAGTACAAATTTTCTTCCTAGGAGGTAATGCCTCCATATTTTCAGAGCATGTATTATGGTAGCCATTTCCAAGTCACGTGTCACATAATTTTCCTCATGCTCATTTAATTTTCTGGAGTTGTAGAAAATCACATGTCTTTATTGCATGAGGACTCCTCTGAGTCCTTTGTAAGCATTTTTACACACAAGGAATTCCTTGTTTGGGTCTACAATTTTCAACACAGGTGCACTGGTTAAAAGGTGTTTCAGCTGTTGAAAACTCTCTTCACACTCTGCTATGAAAACAAATTTAACTCCCTTTTTATGAAGGGAGGTGATTGGATAAAAAATATTGGAAAACCCATTTATAAACCTTCTATAGTATCTTTCTAGGACCATAAAGGATCTGACATCAACTACATATTTTTGTGCAGGCCATTCCATAATGGCTTTGATCTTGTCAAGATCAATTGCCACTCCTTCCTCAATGATGACATGGCCTAAGTAATGGACTTGTTTTTGGAAAAAGGTAACACTTACTAAAATTTGCATAGAGCTTGTGTTCTCTCAGTACTTGAAGCACTAACTTGAGGTGCTCTTAATGCTCTTCCCTACTCTTAGAATATATTATTATATCATCTATGAAAACCAACACAAATTTTTCCAAGGACTTGTTGAGAACATTATTCATCAAGCACATGAAGGTGGTTGGTGCATTGGTAAGCCCAAATGGCACCACCACAAATTCATAGTGCCCATGTATTTTCCTAAAGGGTGTTTTGTGGATGTCCTCATCCTTAATCCGAACTTAATGGTATCCCGACCTCAAGTCAATATTGGAAAAAATTATAGCACCCCTTAATTGGTCAAACAAGTCATCAATTTTTGGCAAGGGATACTTATTCTTAATTTTCATCTTGTTGAGTTGTCTGCAGTATATGCACAACCTCAGTGTGCCATCATTTTTTTTCAAAAACAAGGTTGGTGCTCCCCAAGAAGAGACACTAGGTTGAATATATCCTTTTTCCATCATCTCCTTCAATTGTAATTTTATCTCAACTAGTTTCATTGTACTCATTCTATAAGGTGCTCTAGACATTGGCACTGCTCTCGGTACAATTTCTATTGAGAAATATATGTATCTTCTTGGAGATAGGCTTGATACCTCTTATGGAAACACATATTTATAATCTCTCAAGATAGGATGGTACTCTAGGCTTGGTTTACTGTCCTCAACAGAGTTCAGTATTTGTATTGCATACAAAGGACATCCTTTTTTGCAATACTTCTTCACTTGAAGGGATGGTATTTGTATCACTGAGTCAAGATTTTGAATTCGTTGCAGGGTCCTTTTCTTTCAAGAAATGAGATACACTTCCACACTAAACCTAGAATAAGAGAAGAATAACTTAATCAAGAATGTAAATGTCAAGGTAATCACACAGTACACAAATATTTTACCATGGAAACCCAAACCATTAAAACCAACATTCCTTGAGCAATTTTCTATCTTGTTGTCATATTCAATCTAAATAAAAGGTTACATGTCTAGCCTTGTTCCACACCCAAGACATAATCAACATCATACCCTCTTTCTTGCACAAGAACAACCCTATAGCCAATCTAACTTACATCTACATGACCAACAACCTCTAAATTACAAAATCTTTACGATTATCCATTCATCATCTAAAGATACAATATTATCCTTTACAACCTTACAACACGCCTCTTTATAGGCTTTAAAATAGACAAAACCCTAAATAATTGGTGCCCAAAAATGGTTACAGATCCATGCAGATCATTGGCTACAAATCTCACAAATCTCAGGATTATTTTATAGTTGACTACAAGTCGAATTACCGGTTGACTATCGGTCAACCTTCATTCGATATTCAGTTAGTCGCCACATGCTTGCCTGTCGACCTCTTGTCGGTTGACCTCTTCAACTTGTTTTCGATGCCTTTACCATGTCGAACCGCTTCAACCTTCGACTTTGAATTCAAATTTACCTGGTCGACTAACTTTGACCTTCGAATTTTTGTCGATCTACCTCGACCCTCGACCTGCTATTGATCCACCTAGACTAGAATTTCATTGCAAAGAATATAACAACCCAAAACTCCCCCACTTGTTGTCTTCTTTGCTGAAACTGAGAGATTCCTGAACTTTCATTCACATATCTAGGGAAATAATGCCCATTACCTCTATGCACCAAGAGAACTTTACAACACTCACAGACTTGGTCAATGAGTCTGCTATGTTTTCCAACGTGTCTACTTTCTCTAGCAACACCTTTTTACTTTCCACCATGTCTCTCACAAAATGGTATTGTACATCAATGTTCTTAGTCTTTGAATGGTAAGCATGGTTCTTTTCCATAAATATTTCTCTTTGACTGTCACAACTTACCTTCATATCTCTATGCTCAAACTTGATTCCTGAACACAACCTTTGCAACCATACTGCTTCTTTTCTTCCATGAGTGGCCACCATTTATTAAACTTTTTTTGTTTACAACAATACAAGTTCCTATCACTTACTCATCCAACTTATTACTCCACCAAACATCTTAAAGACATATCCACTAGTTGACCTCCATCGATCCATATCTCCTGCCCAATCAATGTCGACAAAGCCATTTACATTTAATTTACCACTATCACCTCCAAGTCTTCCTTGGTAGAATATAGAATTGTTTTTTGTGCCACAAAAATACCTGAATACTCTCTTGACATATGTCCAGTGCTCCTTTCCAGGTGTCAACATGTACCTCCTCAACACTTCCACTACATGGGAAATGTTTTGTCGAGTGCATACCATCACATACATTAGAATACCAACAACACTTGCATAGGGAACACATGCCATGTCCTCTATTTCTTCCTGTGTCTTTGGACACTGTTCAACAATTAGCCTTGCTCCCACAGGAATTGGCACCTTCATCGTCTTGCAATCCTGCATGTTGAATCGTTTCAGAATTGTTTCAATATACTTCGTCGGATTCAACTAGAGATTTCTAGTAGCTCAATCTCTCTTAATCTCCTTTCCCAGAATGAAGTTAGATGCACCAAGATCCTTCATGTCGAACTTGGAGGATAACTGCTTCTTCACCTACTTTATTGCATCCATGTGGTTTCCAATAAAAAACATGTCATCCATATGTTCTATTTCTAGGTTGAATGTTGAATCCAAAGACATTTGTACTCTAATGGAAGTTGATTTTGCAATGGGGGAGAAAATATCTCCAAATTTGACTCCCTCGACTTGGGAATAACCTTTCGCTACTAGTCGAGCTTTGAACTTCTTGACTTGACCTGCAACATTCATCTTGTTCTTTAATACCCATTTTCTACCGATGAGCTTTCTTCCACTAGGTAACTTAACTAAATCCCATGTCTCATAAACATGCAAGGATTCCATCTCTTCGACCATGGCATATTTCCAGATTTTACCCTCTTCTGAGTCGATTGCCTCACCAACTGACTTGGGCTCCTCATTGATGAGAGTTAACATGAATGCAGAATGGAAGTTGGGTGGAATATACCTTTTGACCGATTTTCTTACTCTTTTTGACCTCCTTACCATCAGAGTCTGTTGTTCCACCTCTTCCTCTAATTCAATCAACTCATCTGAATCATATTCTTCATTCCTCAGTTCAAACTACATTGTCTTAGACTTATTCTCAGTCTAAATAATTTCCTCATGATCAAACTTACCTCCGACTTCTCTGAAGACCACATATTGATTGTACATTGTTCTCCTTGATGCAGGATCCTAGAGATTATATCCTTTCATTCCTTATTTATATCAAATGAAAATACATTTGATTGTCTCATTATCTAGCTTGCTCCTCTTTTCCTTCAGAACATGCACAAATGCATCACAGCTGAATACTTTGAGATGTGCAACTGAATGATTCTTACCCGACCATACCTCATGTGGAGTTGTGTCGACTAGCATTGATGAAAGAGGCATATTTGCCAGATATATTAAGTGTTGACTGCCTCTTCCCATAATTCTTTTGTGATCCCAACACCACTGAGCATGCTCCTAGGAGTCTGACAAAGAATATAATAGGCTTCTACATTTCTCCTCCTCAGTGATTTTAATATCCACAGACGATAATTGGATTAAAATGGTATTAAACACATTTAAATTCTTAGACACTGAAATGACATCACTCATTCTTAGAAGATACAATTTATTTATGAGAAACAACTTGTTTACCAGATATTTTGACTGGTATAAGCTTCCCAACTTGTCCCACAGTTTCTTGGTTGAATATTCACTTGAGACATTCAACAATACCGAATTTGCAAGACAAATCCAAATCGTACTTCTTTCTCTTCTTTCAAGTTTCTCCTATTCTTTTGTCGACATGCATATCAAATTGGTACCTGGATAGACCACTGTCCATTTTTATCGATCTACAATAAAATCTTCCATTTTAAGTTTCCAAAGCTCAAAATTCTGGCTATTTAATTTTTATATCTCTATTCTTGAATTGCTTGCCATTCTTTACCACGATTATTAACACAATTTATGACTTACAACTCTTACTGTACCTAGGGTTTAGCTCTCAGATTCAAGATTAGTAAATCAATATCTCATACACATGCCAAAGCATAACACAAGTCTGATACCACTTGTGAGATATGAACTTCACTCTGATACCACTTGTCATAGTTGAACTTCGCTTTGATACCACTTGTCAGGAAATGAGATACACTTCCACACTAAACCTAGTAGAATAGAAAAATAATTTAATCAAGAAAGTAAATGACAAGGAAATCACACAATACACAAAGATTTTACCTTGGAAACCCAAACTGAGAAAACCAAAATTCCTTGAGCGTTCTACTCTCTTGTTGTCTTATTCAATTTGAATAAAAGGTGATATGTCTAACATTGGTCTACACCTAAGACACAATCGATATCATATTGTCTTTCTTGCGCAAGAAAAACCCTGTAGCCACTCTGACTTACATTTGCATGAACAACAACCTATAAACTACAAACTCTTGGGGATTATCCATTCATCATATAAGGATTCAAGATTAGCCTTTACAACCTTACAAAATGCCTATTTATAGGATTTACAACAGGGAAAACCATAAAGAATTGGTTCCCAGAAATGATTATAGATCCATGCAGATCATTGGCTACAAATCCATTAAATCTCGAGATTCTATTATAATTGACTCCAAGTTGGATTACCAATCGACTACCAGTCGACCTTCATTTGGTCTTCAGTTGGTCGCCACACGCCCGCTTGTCGACCTCTTTTCAGTTTATCTCTTCGACTTGATGTCGATGCCTTTACCATGTCATACTGCTTCAACCTTTGACTTTTAATTTACCCGATTGAATAACTTTGACCTTCGACTTGCTATTGATCTACCTCGACCCTCGACCTATTTTTGATCCACCTCGACTTCGAATGTCAGTGGATCCACCTCAAATTTGACTATTAGTCAATCCACCTCGACTAGACATCGATTGCAAAGAATATAACAACTCAACATTTTCTTCCCTTCCTCATCTTCACACTCTAATGTTTTATTATAACAATCCATCTTGGTTTAATGGGAATCCAACCAGTCCATGCCAATCACCATGCCATAAAATCCTAAAGGAAGTATGTTTAGGGTTTCTTGGGTAGACAATCCATTCATAATGAATTGAAATGCTAGTATGACCTCTGTTACCTTTATTTTTGGTCCATTGGATAGTTGTACCAACCATGATTTATCATTTTTTACTTGCTACAATTTACATTTCCCAACAATTTGAGGGGCAACATAACTCCAATTAGAACTAGGGTCAATTAAAATGGAAACAAGGTGGTTGGAAATCATACCTTCCATATCCACCACTAAACCTTGGTGGTCAGCTTTTCTATTATCCAAGGTTGTATACATCTGTGGCTTGCACCTAGCCACATCATCGATTGTGGTAGCTTCTTGCATGTTGTAGACCCTCCTACTATCCTTCTTCCTATGTGGAAAGTTCCATAGCAAATGTTCTTCTCCACATCCACAACATTTCAATGGTTCTCTCTTTGTATTATCAGTCTTTCCTGGGGATGATCCATAGGGTTTATTTCCACTATGAGTTGGAAAATTCTATTGGTACACACTCTTAGTGGGAAGGCCCATCTTAGATGTTTTCCCATGGTTCTTAAACTTTGAGGATTTAAAACCCTTCTTCTTGAATCCCAATTTACTTTTCTTCTTCCAATCCTTATGAGGTTCTCCCTTGTTCTTGAATTTCTCATAGCAATACATTACCTTCAAAATAATATCTTTTAAGTTCTCAGGTTCATCAACCTCAATTCTGTCTCAAAAGTATTGAGGCATCCCACTAATAAATCAATGCATATTCACCTTTTCATTCTTTACGTAGGGMACAAACCTCATTAACTCCAAGAAGTTTTTGATGTATTCATCTATGGTGAGATATCACTGCTTCGGTTCATATAACTCCTTAGTATTTCCATCATAGTACCTTTCACACATGTACTTCTTCTTGAAGTGTGTCTCAAATTGTTTCCATGAAAAATCATTCTCATGAATTATTTTCACATTTATAAGGTCCTCCCACCAAATAGAGGCCTTTCCATTCAAGTTGAAAATGGATATTCGAGCCTTCAAGTTTTTATAGTAGTCATGAAATCTAAAGTATTTCTTTAAGCTAAGTAGACAAACTTTTTCTTATTCCCCCTTTTTAATTTATCCACAAAAGGTGGAGGGCTTCACTTTCTTAAACTCTTTAGGTTCATGGATTTTGGAATGTTTCCTCCTCTTTCTTCCCCTCTAAGAATGTGAACTAGTCTCATTACTGGACAATTCCTTGGATATTTTAGCTCCCTCACTAGAGGATTATCCAGATGAATCCTTGATGTTAGCATGCCTCTTGTCTTGATGTTGGGCCTTTGTCAAAACTCAAAATTACTCACTCCAATGACGACCTATTGTCATCATCGTCAATGTTGCAAGTGTCACAAGCATCATACTGTCATATTGCCTATGTCGTGTMTCTAACGAAATCATAAGGACACTTAAGACACCTTCAAAGACTGGTTTAAGGAAGATGAATCATTTGATGAAGAGTACAAAGCATTTTCCATGAAGAAAACCACTTAAAAATGATTTTTGGAAGGCAACGCTCCCCTACCCACTGCCAGGGAGCGTTGGTGCTCCTTAGCCTTCTTTGGGGGAGCATTTAAATTCTCTRTGCACCCTTTTGGGGGAGCGCTTCCATTTCTAAGTGAATTTTGGTTTGTTGAGATAAATCAGGGAAGAATCCCCTCAATCTMTGAAGTTGGTTGGATTCGAATTTGAGGTCGAGGCATGATCTTAGGGAAGATCCACAACTGAAGGGGAGGAATCCTCAACTTATCCCAAAKATCTCTCAAGTGGTTGGGCCTCTCCAAGATTATATAAGGAGGCCTTCTCATGGTGAAAGGTACATAATGATAGAGGTTGGAGATACCAAAAGTATGATATCATGAGTGGTATTGACAAGATATAGAGACATTGTGAAGTATCAAACTTATGATCTCATAAGGGAGACATGATTGAAGCATCAACATTCCGTGTGGATTATTTGAATAAGGTTCTGGACAAAGGGAGCTTGGTGAAGCTGCTACACTAAATCCATGGCTGTAAGCACCACTTTGTTCTCATTAATATAAATCTATGCTTGGCCTATTTCCTCTAAAGTTTGCGTACATTTCATGAACTTGTTTCTTTTATAGATACATTATGAAGCTAATCATGGCAGAGTAGGAAGTATCATTATTGTTGATCATTGTACCACACGACCTTCTGAAGAACTTGGAGATCAAGATCAACCTGGATCGAGCAAGGAAAAACGTCAGTAAAAAGGTATTTACTATTCTTCCTTCATCTTCTTTGATAGTTTAGATTTATAAAAAGGAATGTCAGTGTCCACAATAGCATTTTCTATCTTGTTCATAGGGGTCTAGTATCCAAGAGAGAATCCACTTGTCCACAAGGGGATTTCTCTGTAACAAAAATTGGCGACTCCGCTGGGGAGGAACTTTGATTTTTGATTCCTTTCCTAGGTATTGTTTTGGCTTTTTCTCATTATTTGACCTTCTCCATACCATGTCTCTGATTCTTAGATTCGTTGATTGTCTCTTTATTTCATCATATTCACTCTGATTGTCTGATTTTGTTTGAAATTTTGATTTTCTGGGCATTTTTCTAAATTTTTAATGGTCATCACACCCCTGCCTCTTCTACCAGAGCATTGGCGCTCCTTGCTGGTCTTACACAGAGCGTTGGAACACCCTGGTACCCTTTACACCAGAGCACTACCCCTTTGTTTTGAAACATATTCTAGGGTTTCATTCTTTGAGTTCATTTTTTTCTTTTGGCACTTGCTCAAGAGTCTTACAACCTCAATACATCTTGGTCTTGGTCCTCAACATTGTTGTAGGGGAATCCCCCTGCGGACAAGTGGAATCCCTCTTGGTCTCTAGACTCCTAAGGCTGAGACAGAAAAGTGCTTAACATAGACACTGACATCCTTTTCGATCTAATCAAGCTAACATACGAAGGAGAAGAATAAATATATGTACCTTAACAATGACGTTTGTTCTTGCAAAGTCCAGGTTGAGCTTCGATCCTGAGCTCCCTGATAGGTCCTGTGGAATGAACAAAGATACAATGGACTTCCTATTCTACTGAGATTAGCTCAAATATAGATCCATCTACTACAGAAAAATTCATATGGAACGAACATAAGTTTGAAAGAAATAGGCCAAGCATTTCTTATTAATGAGAACAAGTAAAAGTACTTACAATCTTTTGATGAAGGTGCAACATCTTCTTCCAGTTCTCCTTGTCCAACCATTTTTCTCAATTAATCTACACTGATTGCTTTGATGACATATCATTCATGAGATCATAAGTTTGATGTAATTCTCAATCTCCATATGTCTTCTACCATGAGGAGGCCTCCTTATATAGGTTTTGAGAGGCCTAACCACTTGAGAGATATTTGGGATAAGTTGAGGATTCCTCCCCTTCAGTTGTGGATCTCTCCTAATATCATGCCTTGACACAAGATTCGAACCCAACTACCTTCAGATATTGAGGGGATTGTCCCCTGATTTCCTCCAACAAACCGAATTTCGCCCAAAAAAGAGCAGCGCTCCCTCAAAAGGGGTACAGAGCACTGGAACACACCTATATAAAGGAGTACAAAGTGCCAATTCTCCCTGTCAGTAGGTAGGGGAGTGCTCCTTTCCAAAATTGATGTTTTAGTGGATTTTTCAGTGGCACAAGGTTTGTACTCTTCTATCAATTGATTTTCCTTCTTCAAACTAGTCTTTGAGGTGTCTTAGTGTCCTTAAGATGTCATTAAGGAGATGACATAGGAAGTGTGATTTTTGAGAAACTAGCGACACTTGAAACCAACATGCGGCACTTGCAATATTTATAATGATGACATTTATCCATCATTGCAATGAGTAATTTTGATGCCTAACATATTGCCCCCCAAAGTGCGAAGTCAAAAGACGATGATGACTGAAGTACTTTGTAGACTTTTTAGATCAAGGGTATGGATGCAAAGAGGCTGGAAAAAGCTACACACAACCATCAAACAAATATTATAACAATGCTTCAAAACCAAGGCAAACATACCTATGCTTGAGTGATAAAGAATTTTTAGGTATGGCCACCATAAAATACACTGCAGATCCATAATTACATTGATAAAAGGTATGTCCACTGATGATACAATGTGAATCTATACTCCCATGACCTAAACTAATTGTAGCCATGAAGAATACACAGTGGATCTATGAAATGACAAGACATAGCCACAACCAATACAAAGTGGATCTATGTAACAATATATGTGTCATAGTTCAAAAGAACTCCTTCGCAACCTGGGCAAAGTATACATAAGAGTGAAAAACTCAACCCATGGTCTTCTTACCGATCCCGATGTAGTACAAAACTAACCATGTGAATAGATGTCTTGATGTTGAACATGGTAGAAACCACTTGATTATCGGTCAATGATGTAAACTGTTAACAAGCACGAGGGAGATCATCATTGATGTCAATGATTCCCAAGGTACTCTAATACATTTCAACGAATGTGAATGAATGAGATGAAGTCGAACATCCATGGAATCATCCGATCAGGGGTCAATGATGTAAACCCATTGTCGGATGTGAAGAGGCCTTCCATTGAGGCATGTAGGTCCCAAAGTACTAACTAGTTTCTAAGACTAGTTCCTGGATAATGTGTCGAAGTCAACATGAATAGACTCGTCGAAGGAGGGCATTGATGTATCCCCCATCAACGAAGTGAAACTACCATAGAGATGTAATTGGCAGATAAAATGAACATGGAATGACACAGGTATTGAAACAGGATATTTGTGATGGATGACTCCCAAGGCAGATACTTCCCTTAAACACTGAGGCACAACAACATAAACTTGACATGTACCAAAACTTGATGATGCAGTGGATATTGTGAATTTCGTCAGGTGACCCAAAGGCGTAAAATAAACTTAGAGGATTGGCTCAGTGCATAGGTTCAGTGGATTAAAATGCATGTAAAGGCAAAGTGCCATGTTCAAGGGCGATTGTAAGGGCTACTTGTAGTGTTCTCAAAAACTGCTTAGCTTGCTTCTTTCAATTTTCCCCCATCCAGATAGACGAGTACCTCTTTTTAATTTAACGAGCTCGAGGAGGGTAACACATGCTCGATATGACTCACCTTCGGTAAGTCCCTCTTCCTTTGTTTTATGGACTGGAAGAAGTAAGGGTTCGATCCCATATGGGCCCTTCAATGTATGATTGTTTAATGAGTCCAGAGAAGGTAAAATCGATGTTTTTTTGATATTTAGAGAGTATGAAAACAACTTAAAGACGAATCTGATGTTGTCTATTTCCGTAATGTTAGTCTCGTGAGGCCGAAAAATAGATAAATTATCACTTGAAAGACGCCCTTTCAAACCTTTTAATGAATGGGAAAGGAAGCAAGATCACTCAACAATATTTTCATGTTTAGGGAGTCTGAAAAGAGCTTAAAGAAGACTTCAAGGGGTTCCTTTTTTGTATATCCATGCGAGTCTGAAAAAGTGATAAATGTATGCTCGGTTACATTCTCATTTTTAGTCGAGCATGAGAAACAACAAAGACTAAGCTCGGTATTCTCCCAGCTTGAAAGCTAGTGGCTTAACTCCAGAATGATCATCAAAGGTTGGAGACATGCCCTCCAAGCTTCAATTCATTCACCGACTTTAAGGTTGTCACCAATTTCTCTACTAGATGGAGAAAAAGGATAAGGGTGGATAAAATGAAGATTCAAAAGAGGTGACTGTTTCATTTTTAACGAGCTTCACACGAGAAAAGAACTATGCTCAGGACTCCGGGTTCAATCCCCAGATTATTGTTTCATTTTTTAACAAGCTTGCTACAGAGAGAAAAAGTATGCTCAAAGTTGTTGTTTCATTTTTTAGCGAGCTTTCCACAGAGAGGAAAACTATGCTCATGACCTCTGTTTCATTTTTTAATGAGCTTTCCACAGAGAGAAAAACTATGCTCATGACCTTTGTTTCATTTTTTAATGGGCTTGGAACAAAGAAGAGAAACTATGCTCGTGACTCTCCTTTATCATGGATTCCAAGAGAATAACGCTCTGGAAGGACACCATGTCAAGGGACAAAAATCAGTCATGGCTTCCAAGAGATCTTCACTGGATGGAAGAAAATCACTCTGGAAGGAACACATGTCGAGGGTCTCATTAGGGGTAAGGAGATCAGGCTCCAATAGCCCTACCGAAGAGATCACCATGTGAACTATTGGATCCAAATCATCCAAATTTGAAGTCATGGGAGATAATGCCACATAATTGACATGCAGCGGGGGAGATACTGTTGTCATATAAGAACCATTCAGGGAGGTAATCCAGTCAAGACCGATGAAGGAAAGTTGATTAATAGTCACAATTATTCCATCGCGAGGGAAAGATATCACACGAAAAATGTTAATGTTTATTCCATTATTATAGTTCTTTACATTTCAATAGATAAGAGAAAGATAAGAACAAGATCACTGAGAAATACACATTCACAAGAGACACAACATTTATCCTGGGAAACCCTCTAGGGGAAGAAAACCCAACAAAAACTTCCTTATCATAAATTGCCAATACAATGTCAAGAGATAAATCAAACCAATACAGAAAGTCCTCTCGAAAGATATGTGCTACTCTCTCTCTCCTTTGTCGGTGACAGATCATAACTTGTCTCTCAAACTGAGCAAGTGAGTTGTGATCAAATGAGGCGCTAGCCTCCTTTATTTATACAAGTTCTGGCACGTGTGAAGTGTCTCTTCACTGGCAGGGCCGACTTCTCAACCTGGGTGGGTAAACCCACCTTTATTGTATTTCTGGGTCTCTTAATTAACTGTTGGGGCCGACTTCTTATTCTTCCTATTATAATTGTCTGTTGACCAATCCAGAAAAGGGGATTTGGTCCTATTACAATAACCGACATGATCAATCCACAATGGGGATTGATCCTATGAATAAAATATCAATAATAATAAGAATACTCTTTTTAGTTACATTATTTCAACACTCCCCCTTAACAAAAAGGGTATTCTTCAACAGCATCAGGCGAGAGAGGTCTGCATCATCAGTGGCATTTGGAGGACAGTATCGTCAATATCATCTTGGAACATTGGCTGGCATATTTACGAGTCATCATAAGTTTTCTTCATCGACAACATCATCATTCTTGAAAGAATGCCATCATCATCTGCATCAATATGTATCAGTACAAAATGATACCTCATCACAATAGTAGGTTGGCACATCACAATACTACACTGGCTCAATGTCACAGCTGATAAGTTGGTAGCTCAGTGCCAGTCACATATTTCTTTACGTCTAACAACTAGGTCAGAAGAAAGGTATACATCATCTTTGTTTACGTCTAACAACTGGGTTAGAAGCAAGGAATCATCTTACTTTATGTCTAACAACTGGGTCAGAAGAAAGGAACACATCATCATCTTGATTTACATCCAACAATGAGGTCAGAAGCAAGGAATCATCTTGCTTTACGTCTAACAACTAGGTCAGAAGAAAGAAACACATCATCATCTTGCTTTACGTCTAACAATGAGGTCAGAAGCAAGGAATCATCTTGCTTTACATCTAACAACTGGGTCAGAAGAAAGGAACGCATCATCATCTTGCTTTACGTCTAACAACGAGGTCAGAAGCAAGGAATCATCTTGCTTTACATCTAACAACTAGGTTAGAAGCAAGAAACACACACATCGTCTTGCTTTTCATCTAACAGTGAGGTTAGAAGCAATGACTCATCTTGCTTTACGTCTAACAACGAGGTCAGAAGCAAGGAATACACACAACGTCTTTCTTTACGTCTAAGAGCGAGGTTAGAAGCAATGAATCATCTTGCTTTACATCTAACAACGAGATCAGAAGCAAGGAATACACACAATGTCTTGCTTTACGTCTAACAGCAAGGTCAGAAGCAATGACTCATCTTGCTTTACATCTAACAACGAGGTCAGAAGAAAGGAATACACACAACGTCTTGCTTTACGTCTAACAGTGAGGTCAAAAGAAATGACTCATCTTGCTTTATGTCTAACAACGAGGTCAGAAGCAAGGAATACATATATACTCCCCCTTTCAGGGAGGATCCTTTCAGACTATACCGAGCTTATCTTGAAAGTGTTCAAACTTTACAAGAGATAGAGGTTTGGTCAACACATCAACAACCTGTTCATCCGTGATAATGTACTGGAGCTTCAAGGACCCTCTCTGTACCATGTCATGGATGAAATGATAGAGGATCTCTATGTGCTTTAACCTGTCGTCGAATACATAATTCTCTGTCAACTTTATGCAGCTTTGGTTGTCACATAGAATCACGGTTGCTCTCATCTCCAAGTCAAATAGGTCAGTCAACAAATTTCAAAGCCATACAACTTCGCAGCTAGAAGAACATGCAATAATGTACTCTACTTCTGTTGTGCTGAGAGCAATACTGGATTGCTTCCTACTCTGCCACGAGATCATGGATGATCCCAAACTCAAACAACATCCGAAAGTGCCTTTTTTTTTGTCAGCAACGCTTCCTACCCAATCTGAATCAGTGTATCCACTCAATGTGGAATTATGATCTCCATCATAGCTGAGACCATAATATATTTTACCTTTAAGGTGCCTCATCACATGTTTTTCATCCACTTGGTGAACACGTCTGGGCTCTACCAGAAACTGACTCAAGGCATTCAAATCAAAACAAATGTTTGGTCTTGTGTTCATCAGGTACATCATTGATCCAATAATCTGTCTGTACAGTGTGGCATCAATCAAATCTGACGAAGTATCGACCAACAACTTCAGCTTTGCTTCCATGGGTGTATTCATGGGTTTACATTCTAGCATGTTGAATCTCTTTAAGATCTCAACCGTGTACTTCCCTTGGTTAAGGAAGATCCTCTCTGGACTCTGCCATACCTCAAAACCTAAGAAATAATGCATTAGGCCAAGGTTTTTCATTTCAAATTTAGAGGCAAGTCTCCTTTTTACATTCAACAATGAGCTTTTCTTCTCCAGTTAAGAATAAGTCATCCACATACAACAATAAGATTACTAGTTCATTATCCATAAATTTGAAGTAGAGATTTGAGTCTGCTTTACTCTTGGTAAAGCCTAAGCTCATCAAGAAACTATCTATACGGCCATACCAAGATCTAGGGGCTTGCTTCAATCTGTATAAGTATTTCTTCAATCTACAGACATGAGACTTCCTATCTTCAACCTCAAATCCTTGGGGTTTCTCTATATACACTTCCTCTTCGATAACACCATTTAGGAAAGCTGTCTTTACGTCCATCTCGTGAATCTTCCACTTCATCTTAGCTGCAAGAGCTATGATGGTCCTGATCAAAGTGTATCTGGCTATAGGAGAAAATGTCTCTTCATAGTCAATGTTTTCCTTCTAGGCAAAGCCACAAGTGACAAATCTTGCTTTATACTTCTCAATACTTCCATTAGTAGCATGTTTTATTTTGAAGAGCTATTTGTAGGATACCCCATCTTTATTCTTCGATATGAGAACTATTTCCCATACTTCGTTCTTCATTATGGATTGGTATTCCTCTGTCATGGCATCTGCCCATTATTTTCTCTGAATGGCTTCTTCAGAGAAGGTAGGCTCTTCTTCTAGAAGATCACACATCAAAGCCGTATAGCTGGAGAATGGATTTGGTCTTTTCACCTATCTCAAGGTTCCTTTTGGAACACAATACTTCTCTCCATCTTCAATAATATCTCTTGCCCAAGAAGGCTTTATTTTATGGGAGAAGGTCATTTGAGGAGGTTCTTGAACTTCTGTTATATCATGGTCTTCAGGAGTCTCCTCATCTGGGGAAGTTACGACTTCCCTCTCTGGTTCTACAGCTCTGGAAACTTCCCTCATGGATTCCGCAATCCTGGGAATTACAGGTTCCTCTTCATATACTTCTTTAAGCTGACATCTTCTTGATTTCTTAAGTGCTGCTTCTTCATTAATGGTCACACCCCTGCTGATCTCAATGTGGCGGTGACCTGGTATGTAGATTCTGAAGGCCTTGGAGACCCCACAAATATTCCCTTCTTTCCTGAAGGGACAAGATTGTTTCTCTTTTCTTTAGGTATATGAATAAACAATGGATAGCCAAATATTTTGAGATGGCTTACCTCTGGCTTCTTTCCGGTGAACATCTCTTCTGATGTCTTGAGCCCAAGTGTGCTATGGGATAATTGGTTTTGCACATAAATAGTTGTGATTGTTGCTTCTGCCTATAAGCACATAGGAAGATCTTGATCGTCACATCTTCCAGCATGGTTCTGTTCTCCCGTTCAGCTACACCGTTTTGTTGGGGATCTTGATCTCAACATCTTTGCAGATATTCACAAACTCTTTTGAGGTATATTCTGCTCCATTATCTGACCTGAGTATCTTAATATTCCTTACAGAAAGGTTTTATATCAAGGCTTTGAATTTCTTGATCTTGCTAAACACTTCAAATATATCCAGGTCTTTTACAAGAATAATCATTAATGAATGATACATAGTATACATACCCATTAATGGAGGATGACGACATTGGGCCACACACGTCTGAATGAATGAGTTCTAGTACTCCTTCTGCTTTGTTGTCCCTCTTTGGAAAAGGGTTCTTGATATTCTTCCCTTGCAAACATCCATTTCATATGCCTTCTTGATCAACCTTGAGTTCTGGTAAACTTGTGACAACTTTGCATATGTATGGTGGCGCCTTGTACTTGATGTGAGCTAATGTTCTAGAGTTCACATGGATTCTTCAATAGCATGGGTCATGGCAGCTTCTCAGTGAACCAATTTCTTCTTTTCCACTGATGATTTCTTCATTTATGATCTCTCCTTTAGCACGTTGCCTTCTGCAACCTTCGCTATAGCTTCCTCATGTGACCTGGAGCAAGGTCAACAAAACAACAAGAAAGAATAATATGCTTCTGATAATATAAAGAAATAGCACGAACAATCATCACAGTAGCTCCTTTAGAGCTATCACTTATAATTTATCTGAAGCAAAGATTAAAGGTAAGGAATACAATATGAAAAGAGGTCAACACTCTCATAGTGTTGTGACCAAGCATTCTTTCATGGAAATTTGGAACTAACACACGAGGTTTCTCCTAGAGGAGGTGTTAGTCATATCAGGAAAAGTATTTACCTCTATATTCTCACATGCTATCAAGTATAATACTTTACGACGATTGTTATCTCAACTAAAGTCATCATCTTGTCATGTGTACCTTTGAATCTTGATCAGTCGAACCTGGAGCCTTGACCTCAAGAGTTAGTGCTTGCTTTTCTTCCAGGTCTCCTTCACTCAAGTGACGAGTGCTTTCTTCAACCTATCTTTTGTACTAAGACAATACGCTAACTTGACAAAAGGTTAGGTTAGAGGATAAGCTCTATGATCAACTTTTAATTCTTCTAATAATTTGGTCATAGCTTCAACATGCAACACTGATCAAGATAATTTCATAAAAAATAGATGCATGTTAGAATAATCACACCTGGGTTGCATCATTCCTTTGAATGTGTTGGATCTTGAGATCCTTCTGGGTCTATGGCAATAGATCCCTTCTCTTGCAAATACTCTTTAGGGTTTAACCATTAAACATATGTGAGTACATACCTCTGATAGCATTTGCAGATAGTGGCTCCATCTAGTAGCAACAATAATCATTGCCAACTCTTGAGAAAATTTCAAGGGTGATTGCAACTGGTTCTACGGCTGCAACTGCAATTGGTACTGCAACTAAAGCTGG
Source organism: Picea glauca (assembly GCA_000966675.3). Classification (NCBI taxonomy): domain Eukaryota; kingdom Viridiplantae; phylum Streptophyta; class Pinopsida; order Pinales; family Pinaceae; genus Picea; species Picea glauca. The sequence continues at coordinate 110,544 of JZKD02S0219551.1, read as the reverse complement.
TTTTGAGATTGCAACTGCAACTGCAACTTAGGGTTTTATGAGGAAACCCTAATTTTTCAAACTTCGAATTTTGAAATTCTAATCTAGGGGATAGATGCACTGAGCTGAGGCAAGTTAGCTGTTCAGTCGAAATTTCAAAAATCCAAGTTTTACCCCCTCAAACCTAATCTGTGGATTTCTGGACTGGTGGTTCTGGTTTTCTGGTACTTCTGGTACTCTGGTACTTCTGGTACTCTGGTTTTCTGGTTTTTAGTACTTTATGAAACTAGGGTTTCACTTTCTGGGAGATATAGCCACTGAAAAGGTGCTCTCTAAGTGCCACAATGATCCTTGGGGGAGGGTGCAACTTTCTAGGTGGTTTTGGAGCTGAAAGGCTTCACTTTTGAAAAACCCTAATTTGCAGGTACAAAAATAGTGACATTTTTCTCTTTCGAAATATGCTTCCTTCAGGTTGGCTCTGATACCATGTTAATGTTGATGCCATTATTATAGTTCTTTTCATTTCAATAGATAAGAGCAACATAAGAACAAGATCACTGAGAAATACACATTCATAAGAGACACAACATTTATCCTGGGAAACCCTATAGGGGAAGAAAACCCAACAAAAACTTCCTTATCATAAATTGCCAATACAATATCAAGAGATAAATCAAACCAATACAGAAAGTCCTCTCCAAAGATATGTGCCACTCTCTCTCTCCTTTGCCGTTAATAGATCAGAACTTGTCTCTCAAACTGAGCAAGTGAGTTGTGATCAAATGAGGCGCTAGCCTCCTTTATTTATACAAGTTTTGGCACGTGTGAAGTGTCTCTTCACTGGCAGGGCTGACTTCTCAATCTAGGTGGGTAATCCCACCTTTATTCTATTTTTGGGTCTCTTAATTAACTGTTGGGGCCAACTTCTTATTCTTCCTATTATAATTGTCTGTTGACCAATCCGCAAAAGGGGATTTGGTCCTATTACAATAACCGACATGATCAATCCACAATGGGGATTGATCCTATGGATAAACTATCAATAATAATAAGAATACTCTTTGCAGTTACATTATTTCAACACTCCCCCTTAACAACAAGGGTATTCTTCAACAACATCATGCAAGAGAGGTCTGCATCATCAGTGGCATCAGGAGGACAATATCGTCAATATCATCTTGGAACATTGGCTAGCATATTTACGAGTCATCGAAAGTTTTATTCATCTGAAACATCGTCATTCTTGAAAGAATGCCATCATCATATGCATCAATATGTATCAGTAAAAAATGATACCTCATCACAGCCGTAGGTTGGCACATCACAGTACTACACTGGCTCAATGTCACAGTTGATAAGCTGGTAGCTCAGTGTAAGTCACATCTTGCTTTACATCTAACAACTAGGTTAGAAGCAAGGTATACATCATCTTGCTTTACGTCTAACAACTGGGTCAGAAGCAAGGAATCATCTTGCTTTATGTCTAACAACTGGTTCAGAAGCAAGGAACACATCATCATCTTGCTTTATGACTAACAACGAGGTCAGAAGCAAGGAATCATCTTGCTTTATGTCTAATAACTAGGTCAGAAGCAAGGAACACATCATCATCTTGCTTTACGTCTAACAACGAGGTCAGAAGAAAGGAATCATCTTGCTTTACGTCTAACAACTAGGTCAGAAGCAAGGAACACATCATCATCTTGATTTACATCTAACAATGAGGTCAAAAGCAAGGAATCATCTTGCTTTGCGTCTAACAACTAGGTCAGAAGCAAGAAACACACACATCGTCTTGCTTTATGTCTAACAGCGAGGTCAGAAGAAATGACTCATCTTGCTTTACGTCTAATAATGAGGTCAGAAGCAAGGAATACACACAACGTCTTGCTTTATGTCTAACAACGAGGTCAGAAGCTATGACTCATATTGCTTTATGTCTAACAATGAGGTCAGAAGCAAGGAATACACACAACATCTTGCTTTACGTCTAACAACGAGGTTAGAAGCAATGTCTCATCTTGCTTTACGTCTAACAGCAAGGTCAAAAGAAATAAATACACACAACGTCCTTCTTTACGTCTAACAGCGAGGTCAGAAGAGATGACTCATCTTTCTTTATGTCTAACAACAAGGTCAGAAGCAAGGAATACATATATACTCCCCCTTTCAGGGAGGATGCTTTCAGACTATACCAAGATTATCTTGAAAGTGTTCAAACTTTACACGAGATAGAGGTTTGGTCAACACATCAACAATCTGTTCATCTGTGCTAATGTACTAGAGCTTCAAGGCTCCTCTTTGTACCATGTTGTGGATGAAATGATAGTGGATCTCTATGTGCTTCGACTTGTCATGGAATACAGGATTCTCTGTCATCTTTATGCAGCTCTGGTTGTCACATAGAATCACGGTTTCTCTCATCTCCAAGTCAAATAGGCTAGTCAACAACTTTCGAAGCCATATAACTTTGTAGCTAGCAAAACATGCGACAATGTACTTTGCTTCTGCTATGCTGAGAGAAATACTGGATTTCTTTCTACTCTACCACGAGATCATGGATGATCCCAAACCGAAACAACACCTGGAAGTGCCTTTTTTTTGTCAACAATGCTTCCTGTCCAATCTGAATCAGTGTATCCACTCAATGTGGAATTATGATCTCCATCATAGCTGATACCATAATCTATCATACCTTTAAGGTACCTCATCACATGTTTTGCAACCACTAGGTGAACACTGTAAGTTTTAAACCTGCGAAGTAAAGCAATGCATATAAATTCTTAAGCAATACAAAAATTAATCAATGGCTCATACACAGATTACACAGAGATTTTTACCGGAAACCCTCAACTGGGAAAACCTTTCTTATTTTCATTATCTCGAATTTCACCATTCGCCATACAATATATACAATGTTTTTAGGTATTTCGTAGATACCAAAAACTTAATCCCTTAATCCGGGATTAATTTACAAATCAGATAAAAATAGCAAAATCCGCTAAAAATAGAAAAAACACATACACACATGCACATGCAAAGAATATAACACATACCCAACATTCTCCCACTTGTTGTTTTCTTTGCATCCAGGGGTCCAAGGGATTATATAGTCAACAATCCAGGGAAGCAATGCCCATTGTTAC
>JZKD02S0219551.1:50101-84262 GCA_000966675.3 Picea glauca | reverse complement strand
GTCATAACTTCATAACAAATCCAAATTTAGTAAGACCAAATGTATTGGTTAGAGTACATTCTGTAGTATTCTGCGTACCATTTTCAGATCAATACAACAAATATTTCTTGTGGGGCACACTCTACAAGTTCGCTCTCTAGAATAAGTCAAAATTCAACAAGGTATGCCATTTTTTCTATAACTCATTTTCTGGGAGGTTCGAAGAAGTGAAACTAGGAGAAACTGCAGAAAAGACACTAAAGAACATTGTGTACTATTTTTAGACCTTTATTCATTACAGGTACATAGTTATGATTATTTCAAGTTAGGGTTGTTGACTAATCCAAAATTATTCATGTGAAACTAAAGTAAAGTTTGATGAAAATGTTAGTCTCTTGTTGTTAAATTTAAGGAAGGTTTGTAGGTATGTGATCATATACACCAGGTCTATTACAGAGTTACAAATCAGATTTGGATGATGAAATTTATGAGAGCTTTTGGTTGAGGTACATGTTGGGTGCATGGTTGAGACAAATAGTTGATGAGTTGGCACATACAAGAGGTGTATAGTTGATGATGTTGGTACATATTGATGAGTCATAGTTTATGTGTATTTTATGCATTATTGGTACATATTTGGTGCATTTTTTATGCACTCTTTGATGGTACATGTTGAGGTACATGTTGATTGGTACAGTTTTACATTAGTATATCTCACAGTGATAGTGTGACAATGGTTCCATCATTCTACTTATACGATAGGGTGGTTGGATGGGGCAAGGACATGTGTTGTATCCACCTTCCGGTTGTAGCTGGAGAAAATAGGGGGTTGTAGCCTCCTTCTAGTTGTAGCTAGAGAATTGGGGAGTTGGAGCTTCCCTCAAGTTGTGGCCTGGGAAACTAGGGGGTTAGAGCCTCCTTCCAGTTGCAACTGGAAAACAAAGGAAGTTGGTGCTTCCAATGAGTGTAATTCTTAAAGACATTTTAGAAAAACATTATGTGGTTTTCTCCCGCTTTGGGTTTCCAAGTAAAAAAACTGGTGTACTGTGTATGTGTATGATAGCTCATTTGTTAATTGTTTATTTACTCTGAAACTATTGGATGATAATGCTACATTGATATAACATTTGAATTTTGTGGTTAAAAAGGATTAAATTTCTCTATTACTGATTCACCCCCTCTCTCAGTAATCCAACAAGTCTAAGGTGAAGTTTGTATACTTCAAAGAAAATATTGGCTTGATGTAGAATGTCTCCCTCGTTGAGAGGGAGTGTTGATGTTTGGACAACATCGGGAAAACATTCTCTTAGAATAATAATTAATAATATAATTATTGATTATTAAATATCATATATAATAAGTAAATGATAATAATAAATAGTTATTGATTATTCAAGGGACACATCCTTTCATGGATGGTAACCATATGTTCCCTATATATGGAACACTCATCGTTGTAATAAAATATTGATCTTATCTCATCTCATATGAAGAAAAACAACACTTATCAGAGAGCACCCTTGTGTTTAAATAAGTCTTTATCAACAAACTTCTTTTCTTCCATTTTTTCTATCTCAGAGTGCATATCATTGAAAGTAATTTTTCTCTCATTATTTTCTCCTTGGGATGAAGGATGTTTTGACTATATGGAAGAGGATTTAGATGAACCAGAGCTTGGTGAATTAACATGTTTTTCTCCTTTATCCATTTGGGGCTCAATGAGAAACACTTTGTAGTTTCTAGTAACTTGAACTAACTGGGATATAGAACCAACAGATGCAACATGAGGCATTGAATGAAAATGAGGATGTGGTGGAAAAGTGTTATCATGCCATCGAGCTATGCTAGAAGGAGGATTTGTAGGAATATTTTCCCATCCATCATTTATTGGCTACATAGGAGGTTCAAGGAAATCAACAATACTCAAACGTGGTTGTAGGGAGGATTACCATGAGCTTGAGGTGGTGGAAATGTCGGATGTCCAACAAGATTTAGGTAGCTGGTTTGCACCAATTGATTGTACTCTTTAGAGTCAACACCAAAATGTATTGAGAATCTGATATTCTTGTTTCTTACCTGTTGGAAAAACACATTGGGAACTCTTCCTCTTCTGCCCATGTTACCTTTGATTCGACTGCAGTTACTTCACTGAATGAAAAAACTCATCTATATGCATCATTATTCCATTAGTTAAAAAACAATACACAATATATCAAACATCTACTACAACTTTTCTTGAAATGACTTAGCTATGGTTCTGAAAAAGACAAAGTAATTCAAGCATGCAAGGGAACAATGAGTGGGAATTATGGAAAATAGGGAAGAAAAACCATAATTTGACATGCATCCTTCTCAATATTTTTCTTTCAAAAATATGAATTGTATACTCCTTTACAATTTTTTTTTTTCCAGAAGAACAATCCATTATTATAACTCTGTATAATTTTCCACTGTAAATCTAGTAATCTGTGTAAAGTTCTTTTAAGGAAATTCATAAACAATCATTCATGTATGCCCTGATTATTCCTTTATTCCACACTATACTTCCACACTGTATAATAATAGCATCCCAATCAAAAAAGAAATTTCCCGTACATCATCCTCCCAATCAAATAACAAATTTCCCATACATCATCCTTTTGACCATAAATAATATCGATGCCATATATATGTTTTCTTTCATAAACCAATCTTCTTATAGACCCTCTTTAAGGTTTTATCTTAATCAATTACATAAACAGGGGGAATAATGCTATGGGAAAATGAAATTTTTATAGACCCTCTTTAAGGTTTTATCTTAATCAATTACATAAACAAGGGGAATAATGCTATGGGAAAATGAAATGTGATTGGGAGAAAAAGGGGAATAATTCTTGAAAAATGATAATTAATGTGGGGAAAACGCCAAATTTATGTAAAAGATAATCTTTTCATTTATATATTAAACCTTTATCCTTATTTCCAAACACATATTTTCTCCTTATACTCAACCACTCAAACATGTGTCATTAAAAACTGTTTGAATGGCTAGCTAGAAAACCCAGTTCACTTAGTCATGGTTATTTGGGACTGTGCTTAACAAATAATGCAAAGGTTGGCATGCAAGTGAAATTTATAAAAATAGGCTTATAATTATATTCATAACGGGAATCAATAAAGTGACCTCAATAATGAACAGAGTAAGAGTTGAGTTGTACCTCTTATTTTCAAAATGATTACTCCTATGTCGAGTTACCCAAGAGCTCAGATAGAACACATATATAAAGTGAACTAAATTAATAACCATATGAAACCATTAACAACTCATCGATACCAACATGGTTCGAATCCAAGGGGAAGCGGGTACTCATATTTCCCAAGATAAAAGAATAATAGGCATAGCATTATAGCCAAGAAGAGAAACAATGGGTGTATAGCCTCATTGAAGAACAAAGTGCCAAGCAAGGACTGTGTTTGATAAACCTTTAATTCAACAAAAAAAACCATTACTCTGCCATCTAGTATGAGCTCGAATCAAATCTTGATATTTAAAATAAAAAACCGAGTCACCTTTATTTACTTGACATGTATCCATTATGCAGATACGGGTTCAACTCATAACTCAGACTCAACAAGATAAATAAATGAAGAATGTTTTTGAATGTTGGTCACATCATCATATCAACAATGGACATACTATATGAATTTAAAATCGAACCCAAGTCAAGGCTTGGCACAAACTCATTATAACAGACATGGGTTTGTCCATCATTTATTTTTTTTCCCAAAAAAAAATCTTTTAGGCTAATGGAAAAAAATGAAAGTGTGAATTTGAAAGGAATAATGCATGCAACAACACAGGGTAAAAATATTCTATAAATTTCCACTTTCATGAGAAAAAAAAGGGAAAAGAAACAAACACACTCATTACTAGTCAAATTTAGAGCCATTGCTACCGCATTCACTCAACAAAAGATGTTTCATAGATTGCTGATGTTGAAGAAGTTGCTGACGGCCGTGGTTGCTAATGGCGAGGGCGTGATTGCGGTTTATTTCATTTTGATTGGGTCTTCCATGTGGATTCATCGTACGCACGCCGCCAATAGAGAGGGATTGCAGCTGCGATTCCAGACCAAGGTGGCCGTGATACCGCTGTTGCTGCGGATGAAGGTGGCCGTGATACCGCTGTTGCTGAAACTGCGGATGAAAGCGGCATTGATAAAACCGGCTTTGATCAAAGCGGTCTTGATGAAGGAGGCGGTGATAAAAGCGCGGTTGATAAAAGCGGCCTTGATGAAGGAGGCCGTGATGCTGTTGTTGCAGCGTTATTACAGGAATTCTATTTCTATTTATATTATCACCATTCTGTTGCTGCGGCGCTGTTTCAGGAATTCCATTTGTATTTGTATTATCAGCATCTGTGTTTATATTTTTAATCTGCGGCCGAATGTTGTTCTCCAGATTCAGTTCACCCATTTTCTCTTCTAATTCAACTGGGATTGATGATGGCGTTGCTCCCCCTTCCTCTGCTACGAATTGACTCTGCACCGATTCCACAGAATTATTCTCCATGTTATTACTTCCTCCTAAATCCAATCCAATTAATCAAAGACCGAATCCAACTATTCTCGCCTTAGATTTCTGCCTGCTCCGATTTGCCCGCTCTGCATGCGATTTCTGCCTGCTCCGATTTGCCCGCTCTACGTTTTAATTGATCTGGGGATGGGGACGTGTTTTGTTCTTACTCTACTAAATATATATATCAACCACGTACATGGGTTAACGGGTCAAGAAGGTCGGCTTTTATTTATTTAATTTTGGGTTTCATTTAAACTATCCAATAATGGTTTTATGATTTACCATGGTTAATATTACATGTGACTTGGTTTATGTTTGGATTTGTTACATTGAGATTCAAGTGGACACCTAACATTTTCAAGAACTTGCTATGGGATTTCATTCTTGCTATGGGATTTCATTCTAACATTCTTGCTATGGACACCTATCTTCTTGCCTTTTGGTCTCTATCTAGGTCAAAAGGCAAGAGGATAGAGGCCAAACTGGCGTAACAGGAATCTTCGCCACCCAATGTCACCACAATGGGGAGGTTCTTTCTATTCAGGGAGGTTAGCCCAGGGGAGATGTCCCCGGTAGCCTGGGGTTTTGAAGAAGTCAAAGTAAAAGTCCCTCCTCACAGGTTACCACCAAGATCAGATAGTCCGGCTAATCAACCAATAATGAAGTGTAGCCCCAAATGAGAACACCTGCTTGGAACAAGACAATAGCAAAACAACATATGCAGGCTATAATTCAATGGGTCAGTACTTCATATAACTATCTGATGTTAATAGATTAGCAATTATAGCAATAGATATCAATGAGATCAGTGTTTATCAATATAGCAGTGGAAAAATATCAATTCATCAATAAATATTGAGATGATGTAGCCAACAATGTGTTTAATCAATCCCTTACATCCCTACTGATAACGTCGAATGGCAAAGGCTCTTCCAAACTGAATTAAACATGAAGCTTAGATACTTCTCTAAACACAGGAAAAAGAATTACTAGGTGAGTGTGTGAGATCTCCAACAAGATCGAATTCATTTACAAATTCTATACTACTTGTCAAGTACCAATAAAGGTGTACAAGGGTGTCCAACCAAGTGAATCCACTTGTATTGCTTTCATGTATTCTTCCCAACTACAATTTTGTCCACGGAATGATAAATCATAGGGTTGAAATATGGCAAAACATGTCTAAACTAAAATAAGTAACAATGATATTGAACATATTGATAATTCTAGAAATAAAGTGATGTTCATAAACCTTTTTGAAGGAAAAACCTATAATTAAACATAAGTCCAATATAATAACAATATTTGGAAAATCATTACATAACTTTATGCCTTGATATAAATACTTTTTCAAGTAGAAAAACCATAGTACACTACAATAACAATATTTGGAAAATCATTACATAACTTTGTGCCTTGATATAAATATTTTTTCAGTAGAAAAATCATAACTACTTGTGATTCCATTATTAATTAATATCAATATATGACACTTTTACTTGAAGTAATCGCCCAATAACTAGCTCATGGACCTTATTTAGAGAATATTGCCTCATACTTTAAGTATCCAGAAGCAAGGAACTTATGTTATAGGCCTAGGCCTAACATGTAGATAGAACTTCTTTCAGTAGCTCTTGAAACTATTCAAATCATTTTCTATATTTTTTTATAAGGACAAATAAATCACCATGGAAAATAGCTAATCCAAACATTGTACCAATAACATTCATTTTCAAACAAAATCCTAAGAGAATTAAAGATTCAGAAGTCACACAACAAATCCATTTTAAAAAGCCACCCACCTAGGACAATTGCCAAGGCAAAGGAGCAAGATCCGAAAAACAATCACCAAGGCAAAGTAGCAAGATCCGAAAAGGTGTAACAGGGAAGAAAAAAACACAAACAGGGATTAAGTTGAAACGAAATTACAAATTGGACAACTCAATGAAATTTCATAAACTACTGGTGAGCGCTGTTATTGTCAGTGTGTGTAGGAGGATTATCAGGCGCAATTGAACGACGCTGTTGAAGAAGCTGCTGGCGGCTGTGGTTGCTAATGACGAGGGCGTGATTGCGGTTTATTTCATTTTGATTGGGTCGATTCATCATACACACGCCGACAACAGAAAGGTGACCGTGATACCGTTGTTGCTGCGGATGAGGGTGACCACGATACTGTTGTCGCTGAAACTGCCCCTGTGGCCGCTGGTGCGCAAGATGGTGGCGGTAATACTGTTGTTGCTGCGGCCGCCAGGGATGAAAGAGGCCGATATGCTGTTGTTGCACCGATGTTTCAGGAATTCTATTTCTATTATCAACATACTGTTGCCGCCGAGGAAGACGGCGCTTATACTGTTGCAGCTGCTGCTGATGAAAGAGGCCCTGTTGCTGCACCGTTGTTTCAGGAATTCTATTTTTACTATTTCTAGTATAAACATATTGTTGCTGCTGCTGCTGGGGATGAAAGAGGCCCTGTTGCTGCGGCGCTGTTGCAGGAATTCCATTTGTATTTGTATTATCAGCATCTGTGTTTATATTTTTAATCTGCGGCCGAATGTTGTTCTCCAGATTCAGTTCACCCATTTTCTCTTCTAATTCAACTGGGATTGATGATGGCGTTGCTCCCCCTTCCTCTGCTACGAATTGACTCTGCACCGATTCCACAGAATTATTCTCCATGTTATTACTTCCTCCTAAATCCAATCCAATTAATCAAAGACCGAATCCAACTATTCTCGCCTTAGATTTCTGCCTGCTCCGATTTGCCCGCTCTGCATGCGATTTCTGCCTGCTCCGATTTGCCCGCTCTGCGTTTTAATTGATGTGGGGACGTGTTCTGTTCTTACTCTACTAAATATATATATCAACTACGTACTGGGTTAACGGGTGGGTGCGTGAACACTTAGGTCGGCTTTACATTGAGTGATCATTCAATAATTATTTCATGTTATTTTAAAAAAAATAAAAATTAGCTTATATATTTATTAGCAAACGCCTAAGTATTTAGGGAACTTAAGTTAGTGGCCCATTATGCAAAACTGAAAAGAGAAAAAAAATAAAACAATTCTTAATGAATATAACTACTTAGTAAAACATATTTATTAAAAATGACCATTTTACATTAAGTGACCACTCACTAATTACTTCATGTCCCTTATTTAGAAAAAAATACCTAATATACTTACTAACTAACCCTTAAGTATTTAGAAGTAGGGAGCTTAACTTAGTGGCCCATTATGCAAAACTAAAAAGGGAAAAAACGTAGAACAATTCTTAATGAGTGTCAACTACTTAGTGGGACATATTTAATAAAAATGACCCTTTTACATTGAGTGACCACTCACTAACTACTTCATGTCCTTTATTTAGAAAAAAATTACCTGATATACTTATTAACTAACCCCTAAGTATCTAGAAGTAGGGAGCTTAAGTTAGTGGCCTATTATGCAAAAATGAAAAGGAAAAAAACTTAGGACAATGGTTAATGAGTATCAACTACCTAGTGGGACATATTTAATAAAAACGACCCTTTTACATTGAGTGACCACTCACGAACTACTTCATGTTCCTTATTTATAAAAAAATTAGCTCATATACTTATTAACTAACACCTAAGTATCTAGAAGTAGGGAGTTTAAGTTAGTGGCCCACTATGCCAAACTAAAAAGAAAAAAAACTTAGAACAATTCTCACATTGAATACTGTGCGCGTGAATGCCTAGGTCGGCTTTACATTGAGTGACCACTCAATCACTAATTACTTCTTGTTCTTTTAAAAAAAAATTTATCTCATATATTTATTAACTAATGCCTAAGTATCTAGAAGTAGGGAGCTTAAGTATCTAGAAGTAGGGAGCTTAAGTATCTAGAATTAGCATCAACTACCTAGTGGAACATATTTAATAAAAATGACTCTTTTACGTCTAGTGACCACTCACTAACTACTTCATGTGTCTTATTTAGAAAAATTACCTCATATACTTATTAACTAACCACTAAGTATGTAGAAGTAGAGAGCTTAAGTTAGTGGACCATTATGAAAAACTGGAAAGGGAAAAGATGTAGAACAATTCTTAATGAGTATCAACTACCTAGTGGGACATATTTAATAAAAATGACCATTTTAGATTGAGTGACCGCTCACTAACTACTTCATGTGCCTTATTTAGAAAAAAATACCTCATATACTTATTAACTAACCCCTAAGTATCTAGAAGTAGGGAGCTTAAGTTAGTGGTCCATTATTCAAAACTGAAAAGGGAAAAAATGTAGAACAATTCTTAATGAGTATCAACTACCTCGTGGGACATATTTAATAAAAATGACCCTTTTACATTGAGTGATCACTCATTAACTACTTCATGTCCCTTATTTAGAAAAAATTACCTCATATACTTATTAACTAACCCCTAAGTATCTAGAAGTAGGGAGCTTAAGTTAGTGGCCCATTATGCAAAACTCAAAAGGGAAAAAACTTAGAACAATTCTTAATGAGTATCAACTATCTAGTGGGACATATTTAATAAAAATGACCATTTCAGATTGAGTGACCACTCACTAACTACTTCATGTGTCTTATTTAGAAAAAATTACCTCATATACTTATTAACTAACCCCTAAGTATCTAGAAGTAGGGAGCTTAAGTTAGTGGATCATTACGCAAAACTGAAAAGGGAAAATACATAGAACAATTGTTTTTTTAAAATAAGGCACATGAAATAGTTAGTCACATGTCTATTAAATATGTCCCACTAGATAGTTGATACTCATTAAGAATGAGACCACAAGTATACATATTCAAGTAACCCTTTTTTATGGCATAGTCTAATTGTTCTACTTTTTTTCCATTTTCCAAGAATATTTTCTGATGACATTTTCCCCAATTCTGACTGTTATTTTTGTATAATTGGAGTGGTTTTTCAACACTCTGAATCCATTTTTGCATTCATAAATGTAGAACAACTAACCCCTAAATATCTAAAAATAGGGAGCTTAAGTTAGAGACCCATTATGAAAATCCGAATAAAGATGCATAAATTACAGTTAGAAACCTTTTGTTTCTTAAAAATTTAGATTATTTATAGTTATTTATTTATTTATTAATTTTTTTTTTCTTTAGTTATTAAATATAGGATATAAAATTTAATTCATTTGATCTTAGATAGATATATGCTTGTCTCAAATATTAAACCATGTATGTCTAAGTATTAACTAATTCAGACTGTGAAACTACGAATGACTCATTAAATCAGTTATGTGATAAACAATTAAAATAATATAATTATAATATAGTCAATAATTATGATGATATGTATTTAGACATTTTGAATTAAGATATTATTTAAAAAAAAAACTATATATTATATGTTTAATTTTTTTTAGACAATCTCTAATTGTTCTAAGTTTTTACTCTTTTCTTATTTAAATTACATTTTATAAAAAAAAATGGATTTAAGATGCTCAAAATCTTTGAGATATAATTAATCATTTAAATTTAGATTTCCAACAAATTCTAGTCGAATTTACAAAATTAAATAAAAAATATCCAAAACTTAAAAGAGTTAGAATATGAAATTTTTTAATAATTAAATTTATATTTATTAAATATAAAATCAATAAATCTAATTTTAAAATTAAAATATTAATTCAAAATTTAATAAAAATATTTTTGTTTTTAACTTTTAAATCAATAGTATACTTATTAAATATATAACGTGAGCTGGCTCACATGCAGGTTGGCTGGATCAAGTTCGCACGTACATAATATTACCCAAATTCCTGAGTGTTTAATGGCATCTTCCAAAATCTTCTCCTAAGATACTTCTTACTTTTATAATATAAAATAGTTAATTTGTGTTTCAAAAACTTTTCCAAAAAAGAGTGCTAGAGTGTTTTTCCACTCCTGTTGTTTCAAACCCTAAATTGCTCTAACGAGTCCATTTACATTTTGTGTTGCTTGGATGAGCGTTGTTGTATATATAATTGACACGTGCATTTATGTCACATCGACCATTATACATGTCATAAGTGGTGTTTAGGAAATGCCACATCCACCAATATACATGTTAGAAGTGGTATTCAGGAAATGAAAACATCTTAGTTGACCTTGCAAAATCTGGAACATTTCTTGAAATTGATTTCGATCGTTGAACCATAATGCACGACCTCATTCTTGGTGGTTTGTTTGAGAGTTCTTCATACAAGTAGACCATGGTGAGGTCACCATTGGTAGAGATGAATTTGATTCTTGCAGTGTGTAAATCGGCCACAAATGGAATAACAAATTCACGATCATGGTATTTTTGTTGGAAGTAAAGTGAAGAAGGGGGTTGTAGATGTAACCACGAGAGTTTGTAGTATGAAAAATCTCTCTTTGCTTCTCAGATGATGATCATGTCAATTAATCAATAACATTTTATTGACATCATATTTAATATTTTGCTTACATATTTCAATGTTGTTGGATGATGAAGGGGAAGGTGAAGAAATTGAGTGGCAAAGACAAGAAGGAATTGATGGAGGTTGATTTTCAAGTGTATCGAATACAAGTAAATTTTGTATACTTATCCGAATAAGAGAAGAATAAGAGAAGAAGAAGCATAAAAAAGAAGTTTTAGGCATATGGAGTTCATAAATGTTAAGCATTTGGGTCTTTGATTGTCTTTTATGGGTTGATGTTCACTTTGATGTATTTAATTTTTTTTTTTATTAGGTTTTTTTAGAAGAACAACTTAGTGTGATTCTCTATAATCTTGTTCTTTGCCACATTTCTTTAGTTGTCAAGCTTATTATTTTGGATCTAAAGGAAGACCTATAATATATAACATTATACATGCATGCATGATCTAGATTGGATCGTTATATAATTTTTCATCTATTCTAGGACATTTTGGGTGAAAATTTTGGATGAATTGGCTTGTAGGGCCCAATTTACGGCATGCCCCAATGATCCAGATGGATTTCGGTGGCCTTTCACCTATTCCAATTGGCTCATTTTGGCAGTTTTTCGGTTCGACAGTTTTTTCCTAATTTTCGGGTCCCTGACTTCCGAAGTCGTTTTGAGGCCCTAAACAACGTTTTTTGGGCTCACCACAATCCAATGTGTAGGGCTTGCTACAGGAAACATGTGTAGCCGTCAGATATACCTTTCCAATGGGCTATCATGCTCCTAAAATGGAGTTTGTATGCAAACATTACGACCCCGGGAAGTTGATGTACTAACTTACCCAAACGGGGCCCACATGACTTTTGGTGCTTCATCTCCTATGGTTAATTTTTTGAATGTCTAGGGTTTTTTACATTCATTTTCATTGTAAAAAGACCTTGAGAGCCTCATTGTAATAATCTTCTGGAAAATGAACACAACCATCACAATTCTTCTTAGAGATAAGCCGCCACCATTCTAGCAAGCTTGTTTTTCTGCTGCATTTTACAGTTTCAACTTATTTCCTTATTGAATAGAAACCATTTTTATTGTATATTTGCTATTCTTTGTTAAGCATATTTTGATAATAATCTATATTCATTTCATTCTGCTCATAAAATACGGATCACTCATTTTGGAGATTTGGGGTCCGAAACCTTCCAAATCCATTTTGAGGCATGAAATGACATTTTTTGGGATAAAAAAATTGTGATTATATATCCCAACCTCTTGATGTTTTTCTACATACTAAGACCTTTCCAATGGTGCAAAAATGAAGTCTCACCAACAAGCAAGTGAAGTCTCACCCGAGGCATCTAGAGGGGCTGAAGGAACCAAGTTTTTACAATGATGAGGGGAAGTGAGGAATTTAGCATAACCATACTATGCATTATCCATTCATCTACTGTGTGAACAATTTATGTTACTTAACCTTTAATTATCGTTCAATATACCATGTGCATGGCATTACTCCACTTAACATTCATTCATTCACCATTAACTTAAGTGTGCATGACCGTAACAACATGTAACAATGACATATTCATAATACTATACCTTTATATTCTTTGCAGAGTAACAATAAACATGAGATGCATCAATAACACACAAAAACAACACATCAATACACAACGTTTTA
Source organism: Picea glauca (assembly GCA_000966675.3). Classification (NCBI taxonomy): domain Eukaryota; kingdom Viridiplantae; phylum Streptophyta; class Pinopsida; order Pinales; family Pinaceae; genus Picea; species Picea glauca. The sequence goes on along the minus strand of JZKD02S0219551.1, from coordinate 71,664 downwards.
GCGTGGTTCACCCTAATCTGGGCTACATCCACGACGACTGGCTTCTTATTTTATTCATTAGCAATCTCCTTATAGTTTCACACTGTGATTACAACAATATATATTGGTTGACATTAGCCAAACTTGCCTCAACCGTTCTGCTTTAGTGCGAGCCTAACTCCTTGAAACCTCAATCATCACTCAAAACACCCAAACACTTAGCAATTTTTCACTCTTGCATACTTCACCTCTTTCTACCCAAAAACCCATTACAATTTATATCTCTACAATAAGGATAAACCCATTACAAAATGGTTACAAGGTGTACATAATGTCCCCAAAATCCTAACTACTTTCTGCATTTTGCACGCTAACTCTCAAACATGTGCCAATTGCTTTGTGCGCACGCTACTCCTTAGCCAAAATTTCCCGTGATCTGTTCCAGTGCAATTCCCAAGAATTATCCAAGATAGCTTGCTCCAAGGCCCCCAACACTTACATGTGGCTCATCTCAAGCTAATTCAGGTCTGCTCTAGGCTGCCAAGAACTTATGTAGTATATTGTTGTTCGTTGCAACTTTTTCCTTGACTTGTGCTTCTTGCTATACAATTTCCTCGACCATTTTTGTAGTTAAGTGAGTCTTCAATTATTTAGTGGTTTCCTACGCTACCTTTTTGACCATGCCTTGAGTGCCGGATAACTTTGTTTTTACCTTATAGGCTTCTACTTGCAATACTTCAATATTTTGCATGAGAGCCTACTGCTCCTCCCTTAGTTGATTTATTTTTGAATATAGCTTTCTGTTTTCAGCCATTGTTGTTACCACCTTTGTTGGCGGTAACGTACTCATTACTTATTTGAAATTATGCACCTTATCCTTCAAAACACGTGTCTTCTGGCCAATCTCCTGTAGCTCCACATCTTCAGTCAATTGCATCCAAACGCCCATGATTTATGCATACAACTTAGCACATTCTATTTCCATACTCTTGATGTTCTATATGCTTGTGGTGACCATCTTCTCGCATTGCTCAATTTCCTCCAGGGGAGTGCTTGGTATCTATCATTCCTCTAAGTCGATTATCTTTGTTCGAAATCCCTGAATGGATTCTCTCAACTTTGTCACTTATTCCTCCATTGGGGCATCTTCCTCCCTTGCCACTTTTGGAATAATGTTATAGACCCCCTCGATCCCCTATTTGACTCTCTCTTCCTTGTGTGTTTTCTCGTTCTGCTCCTACTTGATTTGATCATTCTTTGCTTGCAACAAATCCTTATCTATGATTGTCTTTGTCAACTCCAATGAGGTTGATACTATGTGTACTTGAATTTCCTCTGCCACACTCGATTGTAAGCCATACAAAATTTCTATAGGTAGTTGAGATACCACTAAGTCAATATGACTTAGTACCTTGGCTTCCTTTTGCAATTATGCCATGGGGAACTCTAAGGCTCCCATCACTATCTTCATTACACATCTTTCTTTTGATATGATAGAGGTCGTATGTTGCACCTCAATTGTTTGTGTTGTATTCTTTGTTTGCACTTGTTTTCCTATTTGTATTGTGGCAAGTTGCGTGGTCTCCAACAATTGTTGCAACATAGTAATATGTGCTTGCATATCCGCATGCCTTTCCTCCTATTGTCTTTTCATGTGCTCAAAAGCTTCATCTGTTGCTTCTATAACCTAGTATTTATTCTTATCCAAGTCATCTTCTATGAGGGATTGAATGGATGGATCCCTTACAACTTTCATTTTCTTGCATTGTGTGGTTGGTTTCCATGTGTCTGCGTCTTTTATCTTCTCTCCTGCATGTTGTACAATCTTCCCTTTGTCATTTCCTTTCCCTTATTCCTCTTCTCTTCTTGATATGTCTTCAATATCTGGTCATTGTGTCTCTAGTTTATTAGTCTCCATTGATGGGATTTTCCAATCGCCAGTCCAATATTCCATAATGTGTCCCATATCTTCCTCAGTTAACCTATATTGTGTGGGCATGCATTCCTGATTTGGGTCTGATTTGGGTCCTTCTTGGCTTGCATAGATATGTGATGGTGCCCTGCCTTAAAGCATGCAACTGGCTTGTATGCTTCGACCACCTATGGTGGTATGCATGTTGTAATATGAATTCTTTTCTGAATTATTTCATTGTATATATAAAAAGCAACATTGTTGTCTAGCTACGTTGGCACAGAGTCAGACCCGAGGTTTAATGCTTCAATAGTGCACCAACAAAACCATAACTACTAACCCTTTCAACAACACCTATGAAGAAGATGAAGTCTCACTCGAGGTAGAGGAAGGGGTGGTTGTAGGACTCAAGTGTCTACAACCTAGCTGGGACATAGATCTGTGATCACAGTACTTAACAGAGAACTTAGCAGTTAATATTCATTAGTATTGAACCCTTATTCACATCGCAGGAAGAAACCCTAATTATAGAGAAGCACAGTGTTCAACAAGATCTAACACATCCAAGAACTTAGAACATAGAAATAGATTAGATCTAGCATTCATTCACATGATTAATCATTAAGATACTATATCAGAGGCATATAACTACATAAAGATCACAACACTTAGCATAAATCACATCAATCACACAAGCACCCATAAGATATACGTGGTTCACCCCCAGCATGGGGCTACATCCACCAACTCTTCTTCTTCTTTATTATCTTATGTTAATCTCCTTATAAGCACAGAGCATCAAAACCCACTCCGCATAGGACAGGAGATATGCACACACCTCCCCAGATCCTTCTCCCCCGAGTTAGGTCACAACACAAAGCCTTCTTACACAGTTTGCACACAAATCCTCTTACAATCACTTGCACTTAGCTTTGCAAGTATTAACACATGGTATACACAAAGCCTCTAGATCCGCACTAAGCCAATCTTACTAGGTCTAGCCATTGTTACATCACCTAGATATCTATTTATACATTACAAAAGGCCCAAACATGGGCAAGACCCATGGGCCCACATCCCATACCCGTTACATAAACCCTAACCTGAAAAGTCCACAAAAGGTGGTGGGATCCTGCGATCTCCGCTTCGCCAAGTGCTTCGTCTTCAACCAGCCTATCGAAGTACCAAAAGAAGTCAAACATGACCAAGGTTCCCCACAACTTGGTCAAGGGCCAATAGGCCCCCAACACTCACATGTGACTCGTCCCGAGTCACTCTGATCTAGGTAGCTATGCCTTGAAGGCCTTGAGCTTGCCTCAAGCTACCTCGACCTGCTGCTTCGCCAGATTCTCCTGCTCAACGAACTCTTGAATAAATTTCTTGGTCAAAGGTCCTACCAAGCACTATTCCACTGAAGTGACTACTTGTTCTAGCTGTGCACCTTGTCCCTCAATTTCCTCGAAAAGTGTGCAGGCTTCCTCCTGCACTGGCTGGAGCCTTTAGGTCACTTCCATGACTTTACTCTGGATGGCGTGGACCTGTTTCTGAACCGTGCATTGTTCCTGGGACATTTTCATCCTCTTGACCACTGACAGTGGTTTCAATTGTGCTTGCACTGTTGTTTCTTGTTTCTTCACTTCCTAGAGCTGTGACTCCAATGTTCTTAGTTCAGGGTCCTCTGCAAGGCGCTCAGAGGTTTAGGCACTTTGACTATTGAGTTGTTTTCATTCTAAGGCCAATGCCTTGATTATATTGACTTCTCTCTCGACAGTGTCTTCTCTCTAATCTCGCACTTCCTGTGGAGTGCTTGCAATTCTAATTCAACTACTCTTTGTTGAAGTTGTTGAATGGCTTCAACGAGCTTCTCCATTTGGTTCTTCATTGTCTCTTCTTTTATCTATGCAAATCCTGACACAGAGCAAATTGCTCTAGTGACTGCCTCCTTAATTCCCATTTGTTCTGCAAACAATTGTTCTTTTTCCTTCTGGGTTTGCGCTATTTTCCTCTGCAAACTTCGCCTGGAGGTCATCTTTTTCTTGTTGCGAAACTTGTCATTTCTCTATGGTTTCCTCTTTTGATTGCTTCAATGCCTCTGTGGCCTACTCTTTTTCTTCTTGGACCCGATGGAGGTGAGCCTCCATTGCATCTTCTATTCTATGTAGATGGACATGCTCATCTCATACTATAATTCCTCTAGATGACAATGGCACAATAGACACTGCGCGGTTGGAGTAGAGGCCTTGTTGTACCCCTTTGAGCTCTACTTCGATCCTATCATACATGGTTTCTTGCTTCTCTTCATTGCACTATAGAATATCCTCTGAAGTGTCTGTTATAGTGGCGATGATGAGGTCGATGTCATCCACCATGAGCACAGTCTGCAACTTGGGCTTACTGGATTTTGACTTATTCTGCGATGAAGGTTTCATTGGAGAAACCTTTATTTTATTGGTTGTCTCTATTTTTGTCAGGGGATCTTTAGGTGGTGTCACTTCATGTTGTTTTTTCTTGTTTTCTTCCTCTACGTTCTCTTCCTTATCTACTTCATCATCAGTTCCTCCTCCTAGCAACTCTAGTGTTGTTTCCTTGGATGCGCTATTCAGTTCTTGGACCTCTTCCTTGTTTTTCTTCCTGCTGTTGTTGGGTGCATCATTTTCTTTGCGGGTGACAACAGGGCTTCCGATGAGGTTGGGGTCGAAAAATTATGTCTGTTCTAATGGTATGAGGAATTTTGCAGGTCATTCCTTAGTTATTTCCTCCATATCCTCCTCAGTGAGGTTGGAATAAGTCTGGAGCTCTTCTTTATGTTTGTCTCCATGCGCAATGATATATATGAAGTGCCTATCTGTGTGGAACTTCACTATTGGCTTGAACCTATGAAGGGTGTTCGAAGTCATGTGAGGGAAGGATTCAATGGCTCTTTTATGTTTTAGATAATAGGTGTGGAACACTATGTTTGACTGTCATTTCTTCTCCATGTCACTTGAATACCATAACATAGTGAACTTCACAACTAGTGGTCCAGATGACTCAATTTCAGAGAAGGTCACTTCTTTTGGCATCTCCCAAGCAATGAAGGAAATGAGAATTAGCAACCAACTGAAATGAAACTCATAGCCCTGATCCTGAGCTTCATGACAGTCTTGATCTAACTAGTTGATGAGGTAGCTCACCCAGTTCATTTGCAGCCCCTCAATGCATTTTCTTACGAGGTCGACGACAAACCCCGTGACCTACATTGGCCTATTCTTCCTGACGAGCTTACCAACGATCAACTGGAAAGCTAGGAGAACTACACCATTCTGTATGGAGGCTACCTTGTAGCTCCACTTCCCCTTCTTTACATTTCCACATGTATCTTTGATTCTCTACATGAGAGCGCAATCTGCAACCTTCCTTGAGTAAAAGTCTTGTGGGTCTCCGGTCCTTACATGATCAACCCAGTGATTCGGTGGATCAACATCGGATTGAGAGTGATGCGCCTATCCAACCATAGGTAACCGTCATGGAAGAATGAAAATAAGAGCTTAAATCATGCGTTAACCTCTCGATGTCTGTCAAAATGTGGTATCTTCATTACGTTGAGGATGGTGGACCTCGCGATGTCCATGGTCCACTGTTGGGGGATTTTCCTTGATTTATTCCTCATTGTTTTGGTCAAATACTTGTGTAGTGTGAGAATTCCATAGTTCTTGCGATTTCTCAGATTGAAGTCACTGATATTCAATGTCAGAATCTGTCGCAACTGTTGTCCAACTGCATGTATCCCCTTTAGGAGGCACGCAGTGATCAATGTATAGTCGAAGTCCCTTGGGACACTATCACAACTCACCGCGCCAGCCAGAGGAGGGATGTAGTTGGGCAGGATTGATGGTATGTGCTTCGCATTCGCCAATTCATCACGATGCTTGGTTCGTTTCTCCGTTGCAGTTCAGGATGGCCCAGATTGACGTGCAGTCGATGGAGAGGCTTGCACTCCTCTTGTTGACGAATCTTGTGCACCTGCAGACATGACCTTCTCTGCCATTAAATCTATCATAATTTCTTCCACATAATTTTCCACTGCATTGCGCTCACCCAACATACACGCTCATAAACAAAGATTTCAATTCAGTGAAAAAAATCTCAATGTAACAGAATGGGTGGTGAGGTCTCAATAATCACAACGCGGTAGTAGTCGATTCTCTTTGGGATTGAATAATTCACAATTTGAAAAAGTGTTCTCGGTAATACATTCGATGAGTTAAATATATAACATCGTAACAGACTCCTCCAATGGGCAAGAATTATTTAATCAATGCGATTCCATCCATTATGGCATCATCCCAATGGTCCAATGGTGATGAATCAAGCAATAATTGTGTTTTCTAGCTATTCTTGAGCGTCGGCCTAATGGTCTAAATGCCTCGAATGGTCATATTTCTCCACCACGGCGAAGTGTCAATTTGCACTGGTCTGATATTCCAGCGATGTTCAAGTTCTGTAAACCTTCTTTCTGTGAAGTCCTCTCTGGGACTTCCTACAATTTTTCTAGCTTTGCTTTCTTCTTATTGTGCTTTCTAGCCTTCTTTCTTGTGATATGAGTTACTGGGTTCCTCTTTCCATTTTTATTCTTATCCTCTCTTGGCATAGTAACTTTGTGCTGCTGAGGGTCTTTCAAAGGGTTCAAGGGTAATAATTCTTCTTTCTCTGGAGTAGGTGCTCTACTCTCCTGCATGGATGGGTTTTTTAATCCCTCTTGCGTTCTTTCGATAGCCAAGTCTCTGGCCCTCAGTAGCTTCGACTTGTCCTCCTGTTCATCTATTAGGTGTGCTATTCTCCTAGCCATGAAATCCTTTAATTATTTCTTTTTCTGTTCTATAGATTCCTCTTCTTCTCTCTTTCGAGTATGATCTTTCTCAATTCAGGTTCTCAACAAATGGGGAGTTGATGTTCTCAACAAACTTAATGAACTCAAATTAATATTTCGTCGATGCTCCATGAGAAATCATAGGTATCTGGGTAAGTCTTCCACATAGGGCTATCATTTTTCCTTTAAACATTCCTATCCCTCCCAATGAAGGAGCCATAGCAGGATTTCCCAAAATTTCCCAAGTTCTTTCTGTCATAATATTCATCTATGTTTCCTCATCCACAACACAGTCTATGTCGAAGTCTCCTATTCTTGTTTATGTGCACTATTTCTCTTTTAAGATCTCTGATAAACTGATATCTCTATGATCATTCAGTGTTTCTTTCATCTGTAATAATATAGTCTCTGATTCTTTTGGGTGTTCTAGCACATTATTAGTTTCTTGGCCTTTCTCATTGTTTTCTTGTCTGATATTCATCTGTTCAACTTTAGTAATCATCCTAGTGAAATCCAAAACTTCATGATCAACAAATTTACAAGAAAGACAAACAGGATTTCTACCAGGGAATTCCTTAGCAATATGTCCCGGTCTTTTGCAACTATAGAAAAGAGTCAATCCTATCTTTCTCTTAAATGATCCCCAACCTTTCCTATACTGTGCACTGGGATCACAGTAATTAACATGAAAAAATTATTTCTAGGATCTTGCATCCACTTGTTAGTCCAAACATTCTTTCTATGCATAGGAATAACATATATTTCACTATTTTTATCAGATCTATTCATTTCCCATCTTCTTTATTCTAGTTGTGCCCTAGTTTCCAGACTAGGACAAAATCTATCAAATATACCTAGATCCATTCTTTTGAATTTTTTTTTTCTTATCTTACCTTTATCAGAGCACAAAGCTTTAAGATCTTACCTCTTTTCTTCAGATCCAATTTCCTTCTTAGCACAGAGCTTCGCAAATCAAGTATAATATTGTGCACTACGATAACAGATCTATGCACAAAACTTTATTTTCTTCAGTTCCCAACAATCACAGTTTTAGGGTCCCAGGCAACGCAACCATTTGTTGGCACAGGGGTAGACTTGGGGTTCACGCTTCAACAACACACTAACAAAATCCTAACTACCGACCCTTTCGACAACACCTGCGAAGCAGATTAAGTCTCACCCAAGGTAGAGGCAAGGGTGGTTGCACGACTCAAGTGTCTACAACCTAGCTGGGACATAGATATGTGATCAAAGTACTTAACATAGTACTTAGAATTTAATATTCATTAGTGTTGAACCCTTATTCACATCGCAGGAAGAAACCCTAATTACAGAGCAACACAATATTCAACAAGATCTAACACATCCAAGCACTTAGCACATAGAAATATATCAGATCTAGCATTCATTCACATCATTAAGAATTAAGCTACTATATCAGATGCATCTAACCTACATAAATATCACAACACTAAGAATAAATCACATCAATCACACAAGCACCCATAACAAAGGATATACGTGGTTCACCCCCAGCGTGGGGCTACGTCCACCAACTCTTCTTCTTATTTATTATCTTATGTTAATCTCCTTACAAGCACAAAGCATCAAAAAACACTCTACATAGGACAAGAGATCTTCACGCACCTCACCAGATCCTCCTTCCCTGAGTTAGGTCGCAACACAAAGCCTTATTACATAGTATTCACACAAATCCTCTTACAATCACTTGCACTTAGCTCTACAAGTCTTAACACACAGTATGCACAAAGCCTCTAGATCCACACTAATCCAATCTTACTAGGTCTAGCCCTTCTTACATCGCCTAGATATATTTTTATACATTACAAAAGGCCTAAACATGGGAAAGACCCATGGGCTAACATCCCATACTCGTTACATAAACCCTAACCCGAAAATTCCACAAAAGGTGGCGGGATCCCACGATCTCCTCTTCACTAGGCGCTTTGTCTTCGACTAGCTTGTCGAAGTCCCAAAAGTGGTCAAACATGACCAAGTTTATCCACAACTTGGTCAAGGGCCAACAAGTTGTCACACCTTATTTGTAGTATGCCATAAGTTATGATATCTTGCATCTAGGCATGGCTTATCTTTGACTCCAAAAAACTGTGTATCATTCGGCTCCCTCCATGCTAATAATGCAATTAGAATTAATAGCCATGTGTAGTGAAATTTAGTCCTTTTATCTTGCACCTCTTCGCATTCGATCAAAAATTGGTTGAGAAAAAATGTTGCCCAGTTCATCTACACTCCCTCGACACACTTCTCGGCTATTGCTATGACTTTCATTGGTACTTGGTCCCTCATACACTTCCTTAAAATTTTACAAGGTAATTCTTGTGTTGCAAACCTCAATGTGGGGTCACATATGCTTGCTACATCTAAATTGTGTTGTCCTCCGAATGTATGAAGATTTTATTTCATGCTCTTTGATAGAGCCTTCTCATTGATTTTTTTTCTAAATATCTGTGAAGGGTCCTCCCCTTGTGATGGTAGTCTAGTAATGTGCACAATCAAGTCTGTATCAATTGAGATTGGCCCGTTGAGCCATAAGTACCCTTCGTGTATGCAAGTCAAAAAAATATTCACATAGGTGTTAATCTCTACGCTCCTCTTGAAGTGTGGTATGTCAAATAAGTTTAGAATGCCATCTTTCTGCAACCCTGTTGCCCATATATCTGCCTCTATCACAACCATATTTTTTTATGTACTGATGTACCTCTTCAAATACTTTCTCGGTTCTAGCTCGGAATATTTCTTCTCATCTGTAATATCATAATATGCATATTTTAAAATTAGGATCAAGCCTAACATATCTTCCTCTATGATCACTCAAGTTGGGATTTTGGCTCCATGAGATCATACTTAAATCCTTTCGATGAGTTAAATGGATTCACTATATATTTTCTTGGTGGTATGTAATCTCTTGGAAAGTTGGATGAGCTCGGTTCTAACGCTAATGCTCATGGTGTCTCTTCATGTACCAATAATGTTGGTGGCTTACTACACGGTTTATTTGGTGTTGATGTTGATGTCATTGTTTCCTTAGGTGGTGCCATTGTTCTCTCCAACTAGCTTCTTCGACTATGTTATTCTTTCACTTAGCTCCACATTATCTTATTTCATTTCTCTCTATGGAAACAAAAATAACAATACTTTTACCCATTCATCCCTTCAATTGATTTTATCCATTTTCCATTTGTTTCTAAACTCATTTGCACCCAAACTTACAGTCTAACCCACTTTCCTTAACATTCATTACTTTCCTTAACGCTTCATTAAATCCATATTTTCGGTGAATTATTTGTTAGATTATCCATCTTGTCAAAATCTCCTTGCCGATCTTATTTATGGCTACATGACGCCACTAAATCGTTGCCATGGTATCTCTTTATTCCATGTCCCATCATTTATTTTCTTAAATTGTTTTCCCTCTTTCTTCATATGCTTTTCTCACATTCCAATCTTCCTTCTTGTACACACATCCTCTATGTTTACTTCATTGTTGCGATGTTCTCTAGCTTCCAACCTTCTGTCTCTTACTTCAAACACTTTTGATTTTTTTTTCTTCTTTTCCCTTTTGGCTATCTATACTATAATACAATTTCTATGGTACATGTTCTGCACAGTTCGGACTAGTGCATGAAAGAACGACTGTTCCTATACAATTTCATCCTAATTTCATTAATCGATCCTTCCATAAATTCTCCATCCATCTTCTCCAGTTGAACATCACCTGCCTCTGTCACATATTCGATAACATATGGACCTAACCAATGCATCTGGAGTTTCCCTGGGTGTTGCAGAAACTTGTTTTGATAAAGTAACATTAAATCTCATGTTTGAAATTTATTTTGCTTGATATGTATGGCATGTCAAGATTTCTCACGTCATTTTTGTACTTGTTAATGGAAAATTGCAACACAACATTCTGCTTCTAATTCCATAAGTTCTGACATTCACTTTTCCATTAAGCCTAAATCTATAAGCTCCGCCATCGCAACAGTGCACAAAATTGGTACAATAAACTCCATGGAAATAACAACGTCTTGTCCATACATCAACCTGAATGGAGTCTATTCTATCATCTTCTTCCTTCTAGTCCTATATTACCATAATAATTATAGAATATTCATGTCCCAGTCATCCTGAATTACGTTCCAAACCTTTGTCAGCGCATGTTCTAGAATCTTATTGAAGGATTCTACTGTGCCATTTTCTTGAGGATGGTATGGTGTACTCTTATGATGATGGATCTGAAATTGTTCTTTTAATGATGCAATAGTCCTATTCATAAATTGAGCTCCTTGATCATTCATAAGTACTCTGGGGAATCCAAACCTTGTGCTACATTTTTGAAAAAAAATATCACAGTTGTCTCCGCGTTGTAGTATTTTCCTAACTTGTATATATTTCATGTTATCAACTGATAGTTTGTTGCCTTCACTATGAGATGCTTATTCTATGCCATTGTAAAGTCTGATGGAGCTACTGTTGTGCTAAAAATTGAACTATTTCTTTAAAATAGTCACCCACCATCTGAATTGAAAATAAGTGTGCATCTGATAAACTATCATCTAGGTTCCTTGCATCTTCTCCTGACAGTGTGTGTGAAAAATGACCCAGTCCTGAGTTAAAATTTCCTAGTTTCACGTTCACCTCAAAGTCATATTCCTAGAACAATAATAACCATTTGCATATTCTACCCCCCAACATTGTATTTTTCATGAACTACCTTAACGTAGAGTGATCTGTATACATATCAAAGTGAGATCCAAGTAGGTAATTGTTGAACTTCTGCAAGGAATACACCATCACCAAACCTTCTCGTTCTTTTGTAGTATAGTTCTTCTACGTAGATTATAACTTCCTTCTCACGAATGAAATCAGATGGTCTATCTCTCCTTCACCCATTTGTTCCAAAATTGCTCCTAAAACTATAGACGAGGAATCCACATGTACATGAAATTCCTTACTTCAGTTAGGAAAAACTAAAATCGTCACGATGACTATCTTCTGTTTCAATGTATCTAGACTCTTTTGAAATTCCTCAATCCACTGATACTGAACTTCCTTCTTCAACAAATTTTCCATAGGGGATGTGATTGATCCAGATTATTTTCGGCATGAAATGAGAGCGGAGATATAACAAAAATATATCAGAGATGCAACCATAAACACAAAGATATAGTAATACACAATTTCTATTAATGATCGAAATGTACAAAACTGTATAAATACATAGTTGTTGGTTAGTTTTCTCTTACTACCATTCTTGGGCTGACCTAGGTTCAGATCTACTATGGTTTCCAAAAAAACCCTATAAAACAATCGCCTCCCTTGGAAAACAAGAAGGTAGTGCAGTACACGGGGTGCACTACACAATCTCACCCAAGATATTTCTATGGGTGGTTGCAAGACTTAGGTGCTTGTAGTCTGGGAATGAGTGGGTATCTGGAATCAAACCTTGTGATATTTATTTATTTACTATAGCATCCATCTATGCTAATTATTATGTCATTCTTATTCATGCATGTAAAACAATCAGATCTAGATACTTCATCAAACATTCATATAGGATCTAATCATTAACATCAAAGATATAACACTCAATCATTCACATAACACATAAGATATCGTGGTTCACCTCCTCCTAGGATACATCCACAAAGATCTGGCTCTTGGGATCTTTTATTATTTTTATGTCATCTATGGAGTCACACGCCTTACAGTTCTCCCTCAATTGGATCAAGATATTTAATGAAGCATACTAGATCACACCAGGATCCTCAGCCTGTAATATAACCCTCAAGATCTACCTCATTTTCTTTCTTCATCTCAACAACTTACACAACAAGCTCACATTTTACAGTAATTCTTACATTCTGGAATTACAATCACACCAAACCCTATCTGACTCTTCGAACCAACCAAAAACATCATCAACAACAACAATAATAACAACCACAACATCAACCACAACCCTAGACCTCCTAGGTACCTCTTTATACTTATCTATGGCTTATCAACCATTACATCCTCTTATCAAAACCCTAACCCTATCATGGTTCAATATTATTGCATGTGTGCCTTACATGCTTTCCTCCTTTGCATGAGCTTTCCTCTGCACATGTTTCTTTTCCTACCAGCTGTATTTTCTTTATTTGTGCTTTATTCTAAAAAAATAGTATTTTCCCCAATATGGGCCTGCGCCTAATAGGCCCCCAACACTGACATTGTGACTCGTCTCGAGTCACTTCCTTACTCCAACATCTTTCACTTCTTTATCAACCGTGTTATACATTTTAGTTATTCTCTGGCATTGCGCCTGAGCCCAATTGCTCCTTTCATACATGTTTTCCACCAGCTGCGCGATAACTAGGTGTTGTAGAATTTCTTCCCCCTTCCAATCCTATCTGCTCTTTGTTCATTTTTTTGCACCGAACTCGACGACCAGCTGCTCCAACTTTTCTTCCAGGGTCTCCAACTAATCTCGTTGCTCCATCATATATGCTTGTACTACCTTCTCCTAAGCTTACAATTTCTTCATTTCTGTGACCGTCTTGATCTTCTACAACAGTGACATCATCCTCTGTCATTGTTTGACATCTAGCATTGTTGCATGCATTTTTTCCTGCTTCCGCTGAAACTCCTGTAATCTCCCATCCTATAAAAGTTGTTTTTATAGATGGGCCCTCTTCTCCAACAACTCTACCATTATGTGTATGTTTTGCACGATGTTCTATGTATAAGTTGTTGCATCCTACTCTCTTTGCGCTCTGTCTTCTGGAGGAGTTGTGGGAACTACACGCTCCTCTAGTTCTTTGATCTATTCTTTATACTGTTGTAGAGTCTGCGTTATCTTTCTCATTTTCTCTTGCGATGAGGCTACCTATAATCCTTCGCTGTCTGAGATGGAGTGGAATATTGCTTGAATATGGTTCTCCATCTCGTCCACCTTTTCCTGCGCCATATTTTTCTTCTTCCCTTCATGGATAAGTTCCTCCTTCAGTGAGGTGTTGTCTTACTATGCCAATTGTAAGTTTGTTGCATCAAACCTTGCTTTGGACTGAATCTCCTGCACGATGCTCACTTGTAATTTATACAACTCTTTAGTTGGAATCTTGGGAAACACCAAGTCCAACATCTCAATGTATTTCATGGGTCTCTGTGTTGTCTCCTCATCCATAAACAACATCTCAGGAGTGATGATAAAGTTTACACTCCTCTATGCCGTGATCTACACTATCTCTCCAACTGGTGCCCCTTCTTTAGTTGGTGTTGTTGTCTTTTTTTGTCTTTTGTTTTCATTTGCATTTCTTCTGCGCTCACCTGTCCTATCGGTCCTCTTGGTGCCTGTGTTGTTCTCGATAGAGCTTGTGTAGGACCACACTATGAATTCTTTTGTGTCCTTATTTTCTTTCAAACTAGGCTACTTGCCCCCACTATACCTGTTGTTGTCTTCTTTTCTTGGCTAACTCCATTCCTTCCTGTATGTTGCATGAGGACTGTTCTACCCTCTGTCTAGGTTTTTACTATTGGTATTGTTCTTGGAATCACTGGTACTTTATGATCATCCAACCACTCTTGGACCTCCATGTGGATGTCCTGCATCATCACACAATACTTCAGCCACAACCACTCCTTGGTTGGATCCTTCTTTGATTGTAGCCACATACTATGGCGCGATGCCTGGAAATTCGCTATTTGTGCAAACTCCTAGATAGTTTCTGTGGGAATACTCCATGTATCTGCTAACATGTTATGGATCTATGTTAGGTATAGTGCAAACATGTCATTGTTAAGTTTCTTCTTCTTGGGATTTGTTGTGCTACGAAGATATGTGTAGCGTGCTATGCCACATTTTCCTATCCTTCGCATGAACAAACTGTACGTGGATTCTTTATATCCCATGAGTGCAATGAGGATGAGTAACCACGAATAGTGGAACTTAGATCCCCAGTCTTGTGCATCCTTTCAGTCCTCTAAAAATGAATTTAGTAGATATATGGCCCAACTCATTGAGCTCCCCTTTGCACACTGTGTCGCAACTGCTACTACTCATGCAGGTACTTCCTCCTTTCTGCACTTGTGCATTAACTTTCAACCTAACAGTCATGTTGCAAATTGTGTCATAGGATAATTGATGTCACTGATTCTGATTCCCATATTACCCCTCTCCATGCCATATTTATCTTTGATTTCGTCTGAAATGGATTTATCCTCATTTTTATCTTCCAGGTGTCATTCTAGATTCTCCCCATCCATGGGTATCCCTCTGATTGTTGCAATGAGATAAACATTAATAGGAACTGGCCTATCCATCCATAATATTCCTCCATGCATTCTTTACACATCCATTGGTGTGTTTACCATGGCCATAGTGTACTATATCCAATAAGTTCATTATGCATGTAGTGTACAACCATATGATCCATTGTGCAGGCTCCAACAGTGGCGCACCTGATGGGCCTTCTCCTCTGCACTCCAGGTAACTCTGTTCTGCCAAGTAAGGTAACTGTGTTGCATTAGAAACATCATGGTTAGAGTATTTAAGGGAATCTACTCCTCCCACCATGTCATAGTTGACCTTTTCTCCCTTGGGAAATGTTGGCATCGATATGGCCAATTCTTCCTGTACACATTGTACACCCTACGCACTGCTCTCTACTCTCACCTTCTTATTCCCTTGTGGGGATGATACCCCACCCTATGGTATGACCTCTTGCTCAGTTTCATGCTTTGTTTCTGGATCTAGGCCCTGTTTTGTGGAATCCATGGTATGTTTTTCCTATTGTGGCCCTTCCCCCCCAGATGTTCTAGATTACATTCTTTCGACATCCTCTTTTAGTTGCTTGACCTCCTATGCGAGGTTTTTCTCCTCTACATGCACCATGGAATGCTCATACTCTGGTGTGTGGATTTCTTCCACATCCACGTATGTTGGCATCTTGTGTGTTCCGGCTTGTGGCACCCAAGTAATACCCCGTGTGTTTCATCCGGTTCTTCTCGGTGCTCCAACTCTCAATGGTGACATGTTGATGAAATTCAAACTACAAACTTATTAATTTCCAGGTGCTATCAAAAATTCACCCTCTCTTTCTTTGCCACTCAACTATGCATTCTACTCTTTAGAAAATATTACAGTAAGTTGTTTCCCCCCCTTGTGTGGATTTATAGTGGGATGGTGAAGTGGCAGTTGTGTCGCACTGACAATTGTCACGTTTAACTTTTTGTTGTGTTTCCCGCGTGTTGTGCCTTTCTACCCGTTAAATTCTCTCCTGTGCACAATGTTTTCAATCATTGGTTTCTTGTAACACACTGTTTATTCTACCAGTTCTTTTCTATCAAAAGCTTCCATTCTTGCCAATCTTTTTGTAGTTTTATCCCCTTTTTACTTTTTATGGATTTTTTTTTTCCTTTTTATTTTTTTTTCTCACTTTATCAGTCTTAACTTATACTATAATACACTATGTACATATTTTCTTACTACGTTGTAACTTTCTAAGTACTAGGAGGTCGACTGTCTTTGTACAACTTCAGTTGACTCCCATTGATCATTCCTTTCAGTTATGTGCCTCTTAGATCTTTCAATTGTACAAATACCCCATCTGTGATAGTATTCACTTCGTATGGTCCCAACCAATGCATTCAAAATCTCCCTGGATGCTGAAGAAATTTACTGTCATATACAAAGACTAGGTCTCCCTCCTTAAAACTCTTCCTCTTGATATGTCTGTCATGCCAAGATTTATCTCTTGCTTTCTGTACTTCTTGGTGAAATCTTGCTAGAATCCTATCTTCTTCCATCTCCATTAGTTGACTTGGCCTTTATTTTACCGTGCCTCATTCTGTCATGTTGGTAATTGCTGCAACGTGCAGACTGGGTACCAAGAATTTTAACGACACCGTTGTTTCTTTTCCATATACTAACCTGAATGGTGTCTATTTTGTCAATTTTTTTCATGTAGTATTGTATGCCCACAATATTGTTGGTATCTTCAAGTCCCAATCATCCCTATTAACATTTCATATCTTTGACAAGACATTCTCTAGGGTCTTATTAAATGCTTCCACTATTCAATTTGCTTGAGGGTGATATGGTGTACTCTTTTGATGGTAGAATTCAAATTCCTYAGTCATAGACTTGATAGTACWGTTGATAAAGTGAGTACCTTGGTCACTCATCAAAATCATTGGAAATCCAAATCTAGTGATCACTTGCTCAAACARGAAATGTGTTATTGTCTCTGCACTACAATTTTTTACTAGTGTTGCTTATTCCCATCCATTACACATTATTTTGGTCACCTCAATGATCAACTGGAAACATGTGTTCATGTTTCCTAGAAATATTAAAAGAAGACTTTCTCCACAAGAAAAGTGATTTTCTTTTCTCTTTCAAAAACCATATCGAGGAAGGTCATCGCACCCTACCATATGCATGGGGTTTGACGATGCATGATCATCACACTTTGCCCTAAAGATGGACTATGATGTCGTCACATGCTTAAAGGGTGCGACGATGCTTAAAGCATAGGAAACGTCAAATTTCATGAATGTTCTAGAAGGGAATATTCTAGAAGATGAGACGACCTCTGATCAGTTTGGATATTACTCGCTTCTTTGATTTAGTGGGATCATCCTAATCTCCTCATCCATCTCTCTTTCACACTATATAAAGAGATATCTCTTATGGAAAGGAATAAGGTTGAATAGGCTAAGATTTGCATGGAGATTTCTACTTCATATTATTCTTGAGAGCTTTGCTTTAGTTCTTCAAGTTAGATTGTGGATCTTCTTCATTCAAGGCATTGGATCAAAGGTGTGTGTGTTGAAGCAAAGATCCATTGAAAGGGGACCTTGCAACATCAAGGCATGGGTTATATTCTCCACTTTCCATTTGATTTAATATAGTAATACATTTCTTCCCTATAAAAGTATCTCATCTTATATTGTATAATTCCTTGATCATATATGTAGACTTCATTAGAATACATATATCTTTGTTTTCCCTCTTTTTTGGTTTTTGATTCTTAGACATGATTACTATTCTACAAACTCAAGGAAGGAGCTACAAGGATGACACTAGCAAGGATCAAGCATCGTTTAAAAGGTATGTCACTTGTACCTCACTAAACTAGTTTATATGACAATGAAGTTTAAGGCGAAGTGTGTATTCTGTTTTGTTTTGTTCTAGTTTCCCATGGAAGTTAGGGATATTTGTTTATGTCCACACTTACTGATTAGTCCGATAACAAAATTGGCGACCATACTGGGGATATGACTTTATTTTGGTTTTTTTCCTCTTATTTTCTTTTAGCCTGCCTTATTTTTGTGAAATTCATTCTTTGAGTTCGTGGGTGATCCATATTGACTCTCTGGGTCTGAAAGTTCAGTGAGAATTTTTGTCTTTCTTCCCAATTTCCTTTAGTTTCAAAGATTGTCACATTGTACTCTGTAGACAGCCCACAATGGTCCTCTGGCGTCACACTCTACTGGTTCATACCAGTGTGATGACCTCTCACTGTACCTGATTTGCAGCATGTGACGACCCTAGATCATTTCACTATGCTCCACTACCACCTGCGACGATTCCTATAGGAATTGTTGGAGATAGCCATTTTTTCTTTTTTCTACCCAGTTTTGCCTCAACTTCTCGGGATGAACTTCTGACACTAGTGAATGATTGATTTATAAGTTTGAAGCTTGCATTTGATTTATTTTTGGAAGTTGAAAGTTTTCTTTGTAAAATTTTCAAGTTTTTCTTTTGGTTTTTGTCACAAGGATATAATCTCTAGATCTTGGTCGTCAGTGCTTGTTTGACGAAGAATCCTTGATTTATCTAAAGTTTTGGATTGTTTTTATTCTGGATTGTTAATCGATTGAGAGACAATTTTTGTTTTGTCTTCGACAAAATGTTTTCTTATCATTTCACTTTTATCTACATTATAGGTCTGATTTGGGAATAGTGTTGAGAATGTGTTAATTTTATTGGATTATGCTTTCTTTTCTTCATTACATCTTTGATCTGATTTGAGAAAGAAAGAACTGATTTCATTCTTATTTTTAGTAGTCTTTTATAAGGAAATTGTTGCATTCAAAATATTTGTTAAAAGAGAAAGTTGGAAAATTTTGTAGATTTTGATTATTTGGAATCTTTTTCATTCAAAAATTGAGAAATTGTGTTTTGTATCTTTTGTATTTTAAAAAGAAATAACTTCTCCCTACTATAGTTAGAGTTCATCAAATAAAAAAATTGCACAATTATATCTCCTTTCATTTTATTGGGTCAAGGTTGATATATCATAAGTTTCATTTCCATTTCCTTTTTTAGTAAGCAACAACCTTTGAAATACAACGAAATTTTAAAATTTATTAGCAACTTTTATTTTGTAGGAATTATCTACACCAACATTAGCTAGGATAGTGCTTTGGAATAGGTTGTAAGGAACACTCTCCAAAGCATCGAAACACACAATAATATTTTCTGATAGGGAGATTTCAAATCCACTTGCTACATTTTGTCCCGGGAAGCCTTTCTAACACAAGGGTCAATATTGAGGTTGCATTAGGACTGGTAGAGTTATTCACCCTGCTTTGTCGGTCTTAGTGTAGATATTGTGCATATTATTGGGGGTCACTTGAGAATAAACTCTTGTTGGGACCTTCTCGAGTTGATTTTTGGCTAGATACCCTACCTTTACGCATGGATCAGACTGTTGACTATTTCCGCAGGCATCATTGTTGTAATTGGTAACCTTAGTAGCCTATCTCTTTAGGTTCTTTACACGAGGTGACTGTGGAGGGGCAAGTCTTCACGGTACCTGGAATCAACGTTGACCAAAATCACTCGGGCTCCTTGGAGGGTGTTGAAACAAACATTGTTTTTTGACCTTCAGGATAATTTTTTTTTTGTATCTTTGAGCCTTTCCATTATATAAATTTTTTAAAAACAAAAAATTTCATCTCCGACGGATTCGAAATGCCTTAATGATTCATTTTTGGACAAAGAATGAATAAAATCTAAACGAACATGTATTCCAAATACTTTTTCAAATGATCTTTTAAACGAACAGTAATGTTAAAACTTAAAAAAGATTAAATTCACATCGGGATATCGGGATTCGGAGTTTTGAAATAACAATGTTCAACATAAATTAAATAGCGAAATCCTGATCCCCGATTTCCCGATACATTAATTCTTAATACAAACATTATTTACTTAAGTCAGATTTAAAAAGAGTTTAAAACTTTAAGTTAATCTCATCGCAAAATCGGGATTCGCGATTTTGTGAGAACAAAGAAACTTGCTATCGTATTTCCCGATTTCCCGATCCCCAATTTCAGTTAATCCTTAAGCGCGATTTGTAATTAATATAATTACTATTAAGCATGATTAAGAATAAATAATCATATCGGGATATCAGGGTTCGCGGTTTCACGAGCATAAGTTTCATGACATTGGATTTCCCGATTTCCCGATACCCGATTTTCCGATTTTCGATTTCTTGATTAATGAAATCCCAAAAAGGTAATCTAGATTAATTAAGATAATAAAAAAGGTTTTGATTTAATGATATATCGTGATTTCGGCGATCGGGGTTCTTCGATGACCTTTTTCCTTGACATCGAAAGTTCTGAAACCCCGATAAGAGTGCTTTCAAATTTAAAACAAGATTAACGCTAATTAATTACTCTTTGAAACAATGTTTAAAGTGAAACTTTGATAAATGATTTTTAATGCGACAATTATTCAATTTGGTAAGTTTCTATCATATTTGAAAATATCGAAAAAGCTCAGGTACAAACATTAAATGCATATTATCGAGAATATCTTTTGCATTTATTTCATAACAGAGGTACAAATCTCGATGATTTTATGGTATATTCGAAATAAATTTTGAAACGTTAACATTACTATTTCGAAGCTAAACTCTGCTTTGTTACAGGTATTCGAGTGAACACAGAGCTATGGCGCCCAAAAAGGCTTCAAAGAAAATTGAAGAGAAACCAAAAGGCGATATTATTTCAGACACTACCGCAGCTGGAGTAGTACACTCTATTAAATCATGGGCTGCAATTGCAGAAAAAATGGAGGATGAACTTAAATATGCAGATAATGGTGCGGACAATCTTCTCTGAGATATCGCCGAGACTAGACTTCATAAAGTTGCTGCACGCCCGAGACTGGTTTCCTATACTGATATGGTTGCCTGGGCACTGGATAAAGTGGATGTTCCGACCAGAAGTATTCTGAACGAGCAAGGAACTGTTATCAGCTCATTCAGGCCCGAACATATCCAAGTAATGTATAAGCTCTCACCCAATTATAGGCACACTTTTAATTCTGAGTTTGTAGCTGCATTTCAACAAAAAGAGTGTGTGGAAGGTGGCCAAACATACCCTGACATGATAAGAGGATGGGCCAGAGATGAAAACAAGTTTAGGGCTAATGAACAKGGAATTTATGCCACAGCTTCCCTAAATGAATATATGGTGTATTTAGCAATGATGTTGTGTAGACTTTTTGGGAGAAAGGATCCTTTTCATTTTAATGCAGACTGGACACCTTTCTTAGAAGAAGTTTCAGAGGGGCGCAGTTTCAATTGGCATAAAATTTTATCAGACAACATCACCTCAGAGGTTATGAATTACAAAAAAGCTAGGTCAAAGGGACAAACAATGTCCTTTTATATGTCAGCTTATATAATGGATGCCATTTGTTTCAGTACTCCTTTCCCATTAATGAATTGGAGTTGGAATGCTTCTTGCACAGAGCCTGTTCATAAGTACCATTCA
>JZKD02S0219551.1:10649-27111 GCA_000966675.3 Picea glauca | reverse complement strand
ATTCATTTAAATGATCTGCAACAAACCCACCTTCTGACATCTTCATATTAAATAATCTCTTCATTAGAAATACCTTATTGGACGCCGATGGTTTTTCATACAATTTGGCCAATGCGTCCATCAAACCATTTGTTGTCTTTTCTTTGGAAATATTGAAAGCCACCGACACTGCCAGGCTTAGCCATATCGTTCCTAGAGCCTTTATGTCAAGAATCTCACATTCTTCGTCCTTCATGGCCGTCAGTGTTTTTTCTACTCCACCCAATGGTAGGAATAGATCCTTCTGATATAAATAATATTCCATTTGCATCTTCCATAACTGGTAGTTTTGGCTGTTAAATTTCTTGACCCTAAACTTTCCATCTTCCGACATTGCTCCCACTTGAACTAGGAACACTCTTTTCCTGCGAGTTACCTTTCGCTCTAATACTAGTTGTTAGAAAAATAGGATTGTGGAGCAATAAAATAAAACAAATGCAGAAACAAAACACATAAGATACACAATACAAGAGAGACACAGATTTACGTGGTTCACCCAGTGTGGGCTACATCCACCAGAGAAATTGCCAAGTCCTTGCTTTATTATTATCCAGCAAATGAAGGGATACAACCTACAACAAAACCCATTTTAACTTCCTCTTCTTTCTCTCACAGTCTCCTCTCTCAGAATACAATATTCGCCATCAACCATAGCCGCAATACATTTCCCTCATAAAAGAGGGTTGCCTTATAGGGAAAAAAAACCCTAACATAATCTCTATCGTTAGATATGCGACCTTATAATGAACAGTCTATATTTACAATGAAATTACAATATATATTTACAAGGCAATTTTTCCTTCAGGGTCTTCTCCCTCGAACCCCCATTGGGGGACGCTGCCCCTAAACCCCTGCTAGGGGGATAAACCCCATGAACCCCACAGAAGGGGTACCCCCCCTCTGCACTCCCCTGCATGGAAGAGTGTACATACTTCTGGGGTGTAAATACTTCATGGGGTATAAACATGGCTAAAAGTAAAAGACCTATGAATCAAGAAGATAATCAGGCTCCACAACCAACATATTGGTCCTCATATTTGTCAACAAGGTAATACTGTTCCTTTACCGCATCCACAAAACAATCCCAAGAGGTCTCAACCCCATATATTCCAGAATCCTCTCTGGAACTTTGCATCCAATAAGTTTCCCACCAATGTTTGACATGGGGAAGAGCTTTAAGGAGTGCGAAGGTGATCTTTTCTTTGTCGAAAAAATTGTGAAAGAGAAATAATCTTCTAACAGATTTAATCATTTATCTAGGGCATCCGCATCTATCTAACCTTTAAATATAGGAATATCAAAATTGACCTGTACCTTAAAATGCGAGGTGCCTTCCAAGTGGTCACTTGATGAATATGAACCTAATGCTATCCGCAGGTGTTAAAGGATATGGGAAAAATTCTCCATCATTTCGTCCCTCTATCGCCTGAGAGCTTTTTCAAGCAACAAATTGATACAATCATCTACTCCATCATTTTTCTTTTCTTCCTCAATTGAGGGTTTCTTGGGTGTGTGAGAGAGATTGTCCTCAAGAGAGACAAACTCAAGACCCAAATTTCTATACTTAGACCTCGTCGGGGACATGCATTGAAAATGATCAAGAGCAGCCTGCTCTGATACCACTTGGGCTAGAGCCAACAGGGTAATATTATTCCTACGGTATTTCAGAACCAAATGTCGCTCGAATTATTTGATACCCAGCTTGGTGTGAAAGGTATGGAAGGTATTGGTGAACTCCGACACTTCTTAGCCCCTCTCTTGTCGTAGTGTGGTCCATCTCATGTACTAGTCCTCATAGTTACTAACAGGGTAATACTGTTCATTTACTGCATCCACAAAAAAATCCCAAGTGTGCTCGGCCCCATATATTCCAGACTCCTCTGTGGAACTTTTCTCCCAGTAAGTTTCCCACCAATGTTTGACATGGGGGAGAGGGAAAAGTATTTGCTGAATCTACATCTTGGTGAGCTGCTTGCCTTGCTGGAGACGTCACGCTACATAGTTTGTGGAAGTCTGTCACAAACCTATTGAGGCTAAGACTGTTCAAAAATTTGAGCTACACAAGAGGACGGTGCGTAGAATGAATCTTTGTGCTTTGCTACAACCTTGTTGATCTACTTCTGTTGGATAGAAGGTGCTTGGGGCGAGGCTGTAGCGGTTGCAGTGTCCTTATGTTCCCCTTTTGAAAAGATTATGAAGAAGTTGAATTTTGCAGTATGAGATACTACTGTGTGGCACTGTTTAGGTGGAAAAATATTCGGATATACCTCTGGTATTCTATAGATATGACCCCCTAGAGAAATAATGACACTGCGGGGTCGAGACTCATAAACAACCACTGATCCGGATTATTTTCAGCACGAAATGAGAGCAGAGATATAATAAAGAAATGCATAGAGATATCGTGGATATCCAATAATATAACAGAAATGTATCAGGGATGCAACCATAAAGACAGATATACAGTAATACATTATTTACATTAATAAAATAAATGCATATAGACTGTAAAAATACAGAGTGAAAGACTCGCTATAATGGTGGCAACTATCTCTGAGAAGAGATGTGACGACTACTCACATTCACAAGAAGATGATTACAATGAGGCTCTGGATGCATTTTTACAATAAAAATGAATGCCAAAAACTGTAGACATCCAAAAAACTAACCCTAGGATATGAAGTGCCAAAAGTCATGTGGGCCCCATTTGGGTAAGTTAGTACATCAACTTCCCGGGGTCGTAACTTTTGCATATGAACTCTGTTTTATGCGTATGATAGCCCATTAAAAAGGTATCGTCGAGGAGATTCATTTTTGGGGCTCAATCATGCCTTCAGATATCATTGAGAATATCTATCCCAAAAAAACTTCATTTAGGCCCTCAAAATGGCCCCAAAAGTTTAAATTGCCAAAATTGCTAGAAAATTGTTTTGAGGCAGTTGGAAAAGGTGAATAGCCAATGATATCCACCTAGATCAATCCTCCCTCCTTAGGAGGAAATTGTCTCCATTGTGTTGAGTACCCAGGGGAGAGGGAAAAGTGTTTTCTGAATCTGCATCTTGGTGAGCTGCTTGCCTTGTTCGAGACGTCGCGCTGTTCAGTTTGTGGAAGTCTGTCACGAACCTGTTGAGGCTGAGGATGTTCAAAAAATAGAGATACACGAGAGGATAGTGTGTAGAAGAAATCTTTGCACTTTGCTGCAACCTTGTCGACCTACTTCTGTTGGATAGAAGGTGCTTGGGGTGAGGTTGTAGTGGTAGAAATGTCCTTTTGTTCCTCTTTTGAACAAATTGTGAAGAAGATCAATTTTGTAGTATGAGATACTACCTTGCAACAATGTTTAGGTGGAACAATAGTTAGAACTACCTATTTTATTATGTAGAGATGACCCCCTAGAGAAACAATGGCACTATGGGGTTGAGACTCATAAACAACCATTGATCCATATTATTTTCGGCACGAAATGAAAGAGGAGATATAATAAATAAATGCACAGAGATATCGCAGATATCCAATAATATAACATAAATGTATTAGAGATGAAACTATAAACACAGATATAAAGTAACACATGATTTCTATTAATGAAATAAATGTACAGAGGCTGTAAAAATATAGAGTGAAAGACTCGCTAGAATGGTGACAGCTTATCTCTGAGAAGAGATGTGACGGCTACTCACATTCACAAGAAGATGATTGCAATGAGGCTCTGAAGGCCTTTTTACAATAAAAAATAATTCCCAAAACCCTAGACATCCAAAAACCTAACCCTAGGAGATGAAGCGCCAAAAGTCACGTGGGCCCCGTTTGGGTAAGTTAGTACATCAACTTTTTGGGGTCGTAACTTTTGCATACGATCTTCGTTTTAGGCGCATGATAGCCCGTTGGAAAGGTATCATCGAGGAAATTCATTTTGGGGTCTGAATTATGATTTTGGCCATAATTGATAATCTCAATCCTGAAAAACCTTCATTTAGGCCCTCAAAATGGCCCCGGAAGTTAAAAATGCTAAAAATAGTAAATTGCCAAAATTGCTAGAAAAATGTTTTGAGCTAGTTGGAAAAGGTGGGTGGCCATGGATATCCACCTGGATCAATCCTCCCTCCTTAGGAATAAATGGTATCCATTGCGTTGAGTGCCTAGGGGAGAGGGAAAAACATTTTCTGAATCTGCATCTTGGTGAGTTGCTTGCCTTGCTCGAGACATCGCGCTGCTCAGTTTGTGGAAGTCTGTCACGAAATTGTTGAGGTTGAGGCTATTAAACAATTCAAGCTATAGGAGAGGAAGGTATGTAGAAGGAATATTTGTGCTTTGCTTCAACCTTTTCAACCTGCTTTTGTTGGATAGAAGGTGCTTGGGGCGAGGCTGTAGTGGTTGTAGTGTCCTTTTGTTCCCCTTTTGAACAGATTGTGAAGAAGCTGAATTTTGCAGTATGAGATACTACCTTACGAAATTGTTTAGGTTGAACAATAGTCAGGACTACCTATGGTATTCTGTAGAGATGCCCCCCTAGAGAAACAATGACACTGTGGGGTCGAGACTCATAAACAAACATTGATTCGGATTATTTTCGGCATGAAATGAGAGCGGAGATATAATAAAGAAATGCACAGAGATATCATGAATATCCAATAATATAACAAAAATGTATCATAGATGCAACTGTAAACTCAGATATATAGTAATACACGATTTCTATTAATGAAATAAATGTACAGAGACTGTAAAAATCCAGAGTAAAAGACTCACTAGAATGGTGGCAGCTTATCTCCGAGAAGAGATGTGAAGACTACTCGCATTCACATTAAGATGATTACAATGAGGCTCTTAAGGAATTTTTACAATAAACAGGAATTCCAAAAACCATAGACATCCAAAAACCTAACCCTATGATATGAAACGCCAAAAGTCATGTGGGCCTTGTTTGGGTAAGTTAGTACATCAACTTCTCGGGGTCATAACGTTTGCATACGATCTCTATTTTATGAATATGATAGACCGTTGGAAAGGTATCTTCTAGGAGATTAATTTTTGGGTATTAATGATACCTTTGGATATCATTAAGAATCTCTATCCCAAAAATCCTTCATTTAGGCTCTCAAAATGGCCCCGAAAGTTAAAACTGCTAAAAATAGTAAATTGCCAAAATTGACAAAAAAAAGTTTTGAGCCAGTTGAAAAAGGTGGGTGGCCACCGATATCCACCTAGATCAATCCTTCCTCCTTAGGAAGCAATGGTATCCATTTTGTTGATTTTTCGGGGGAGAGGGAAAAGCGTTTGTTGAATCTGCATCTTGGAGAGCTACTTGCCTTGTTGGAGACATCGCGCTGCTCAGTTTGTGGAAGTCTGTCATGAACCTATTGAGGGTGACACTGTTCAACAAGTAGAGATACATGAGAGGATGATGTGAAGAAGTAATATTTTCACTTTTCTTCAACCTTGTCAACCTTCTTCTGTTGGATAAAAGGTTCTTGGGGAGAGGCTGTAGTGGTTGCAGTGTCCTTCTATTCCCCTTTTGAACAGGTTGTGAAGAAGCTGAATTTTGCAGTATGAGATACTACCTTGCAACACTGTTTAGGTGGAACAATATTCGAAACTACCTATGGTATTTCTGTATAAATTACCCCATAGAGAAATAACGACACTGCGGGGTGGAGACTCATAAACAACCATTGATCCAGATTATTTTCGGCACAAAATGAGAGCGGAGATATAATAAAGAAATGCACAAAGATATCATAGATATCCAATAATAGAACATAAATGTATCATAGATGAAACTATAAACATAGATATACAGTAATACATGATTTCTATTAATGAAATAAATGTAAAGAGACTATAAAAATATAGAGTGAAAGACTCGCTAGAATGGTGGCATCTTATCTCTGAGAAGAGATGTGACGGATACTCGCATTCCCAAGAAGATGATTACAGTGAGGCTCAGAAGTCATTTTTACAATAAACAAGAATTCCAAAAACCCTAGACATCCAAAAACCTAACCCTAGGAGATGAAGTGCCAAAAGTCGTGTGGGCCCCATTTGGGTAAGTTAGTACATCAACTTCCCGGGTCGTAACTTTTGCATATGATCTCCATTTTAGGTGTATGATAGCCCGTTGAAAAGGTATAGTTAAGGATATTCATGATTGGGGATCAACAATTCCTTTGACTATCATTGAGAAGCTAGATCCCGAAAAACCTTCCTTAGGCCCTCAAAATGGCCTCGGAAGTTAAAACTGCTAAAAATAGTAAATTGCCAAAATTGCCAGAAAATTGTTTTGAGCCAGTCGTAAAAGGTGGGTGGCCATCGATATCCACCTAGATAAATACTCCCTTCTTGGGAAGGAATTGTCTCCATTACATTGAGTTCCAAGGGGAGAGGGAAAATCGTTTGTTGAATCTGCATCTTGGTGAGCTATTTGCCTTGCTGGTGACATCGCGTTGCTTAGTTTGTGGAAGTCTATCAAAAACTTGTTGAGGTTGAGGCCGAGGTTGTTCAAAAAGTTGAGATACATGAGAGGACGGTGTGTAGAAGGAATATTTGTGCTTTTCTGCAATCTTATCGACCTGCTTCTGTTTGATAGAATGTGCTTGGGGCGAGGCTGTAGTGGTTGTAGTGTCCTTATGTTCCCCTTTTGAACAGATTGTGAAGAAGATGAGTTTTTCATATGAGATACTACCTTGCAGCACTGTTTAGGTGGAAAAATAGTTGGAACTACCTCTGGTATTCTGTAGAGATGACCCCCTAAAAAAACAATGACACTACGGGGTCGAGACTCATAAACAACCACTGATCCAGATTATTTTTGACATGAAATGAGAGTAGAGAGATAATAAATAAATTCATATAGATATCGCGGATATCCAATAATATAACATAAATGTATCATATGTGCAACCTTAAACACATATATATAGTAATACACGATTTCTATTAATGAAATAAATGTACAGAGACTGTAAAAATACAGAGTGAAATACTCGCTAGAATGGTGACAACTTATCGTTGAGAAGATATGTGACAACTACTCTCATTCATAAGAATATGATTACAACGAGGCTCTGAAAGAATTTTTACAATAAAAAGGAATTCCAAAAACCATAGACATCCAAAAACCTAACCCTAGGAGATGAAGCGCCAAAAGTCATGTTGCCCCCATTTGGGTAAGCTAGTACATCAACTTCATGGGATCGTAAATTTTTCATATGATCTCCGTTTTAGGTGTATGATAGCCCGCTGGAAAGGTATCATCAAGAAGATTCATTTTTGAGGCTCAATCATGCCTTATTATATCATATAGAATATCGATCCCTAAAATACTTCATTAGGCCCTCAAAATGGCCCTGGAAGTTAAAACTGCTAAAAATAGTAAATTGCCAAAAAACTATTTTGTGCCAGTTGGAAAAGGTGGGTGGCCACCAATATCCACCTATATCAATCCTCCCTCCATAGGAATAAATTGTCTCCATTTCTTTGATTTCCCATGGGAGAGGGAAAAGCGTTTGTTGAATCTGCAACTTGGTGAGTTGTTTGCCTTGTTGGAGACGTCATGTTGCTTAGTTTTTTGAAGTCTGTTACGAACCTGTTGAGGTTGAGGCTGATAAACAAATGGAAATACATGAGGGGATGGTGTGTAGAATGAATATTTGTGCTTTATCATAACCTCGTCGGCTTTCTTATGTTGGATAGAAGGTGTTTGGGGTGAGGTGATAGTGGTTGCAGTGTCCTTCTATTCCCCTTTTGAACAGATTGTGAGGAAGCTGAATTTTGCAGTATGGGATACTACCTTGTGGAACTTTTTAGGTGGAACAATAGTTGGAACTAACTATGGTATTCTGTAGATATGACCCGCTAGATAAACAATGACCTTACGGGGTGATACTCATAAACAACATGGTGTCTCCACATATATGGCTAGCCTAAGAGATATCAGAGCAGGATGTAGTATTACCCTGCATCCTACTCTTGATATCAGAGCAGGTTGTAGGCTAATATTGATCCAGGTGGATATCGGTGGCCACCCACCTTTTTCAATTGCTCAAAACAGTTTTCTGGCAATTTACTATTTTTAGCAATTTTAACTTCCGAGGCCATTTTGAGGGCCTAAATCAAGGTTATTCAGGATATAGCTTCTAAATTATTTCCAAAGGAATGCTTGAGCCCCAAAAATGAATCTCCTTGACTATACCTTTCAAACAAGCTATCATATGCCTAAAACAGAGATCGTATGCAAAAGTTACGACCCCAGGAAGTTGATGTACTAACTTACTGCTAAGCCCTAATATTGGCTCATTACCCCTTAATTGGGGCATATTATATTAGTGATTTTATTTTATTTATGTCTGATTTAGGCCATTAGCTGTAATTATACCTCCTAGTCTCCTATATATACCAAGGAGACATTTTCATTTTGAATCATCTTGTACTTGAACATTTAAGCGGGGTAAAAGGAGGTTGCCCCCTTGAAGAGGCTTATTATCTAAAATTATCTCTTTTTCAAGGTGTTGAGTACTTTTTCTGAGGTTTTTCTATGCTATATTTATATTTGGTTCTTAACATATGGTATTAGAGCTCAAGGTCTTGGGGTTTCATTGCTACATCTAAGACACCTTGGAATTTTCGCTATAACATTTTTTCTACAAATTTTCAAAAGGAGCGGCTTGGAGGATATTTATTAGATGGATCAAGGTACGTTGGGTTCAAAATTCATCTCCTGAGGCCTTACACTTTCGTTGATACAACTTATACAAGATAGGGTTCTAGAATCATACTAAACTGAGTCATTGCAAAATTTTTGCTATAAAACATTTTCTGTAATGTTTCAGACCCTGAACTCCAGAGACTATTCATGGAAATTAGTAAGGTATCTATGGTAAACATTTTAGCTTCTGGGTCATCTTAAATTTGTATAGTATATACACCCTGTGTAAGATAAGGTATCTAACTAGTCCTATTGACTAGTCTCAATAAGGTGTTCCAGGTAAAACAATCATAAATTCTTCCTAGAGTATCCAAATTGAGTGGGACTAGTTTCATTGGATTGTGGATAGTCTGTATTATTTCTAGTGTGTGCTTCATAATTTTATATCAATTATTTTGTGCAGGGCACGCTATACAAGTGATATCTCCTGGAAAGGCCAAAAATCGGCAAGTTGTGGGGAAGTTACCATAAATTCCACTTGGAACATCCAATTTTGATCAGACCTGTGGCATTGCAGAGAAAAAATATCTAATAAATACATAAAAGAAAGTTTCATACACAGAAGGGCCGAAACTTGGGAGATACAATAGAAGAAAGATTTTCTACAAGAACCACCTCAAAATCAAGGTTCAAAATTGATATTAGGCCAACATGCCACCCAAAAAGGGAAATTCTACACCAAATAAGCCTCCAGACAATCCTACTTGGACTCTTGATGAAGGTGAAGAAATGTGTAGGGACATATGTTGGCATATTTATTACAGGTAGACAGAAGGCAGAGTATTTGTTTTTCATTGATGGCAAGCTCAGCCTGACGATGATGAACAAGAGAAAGTGGCAAGACAAGTGTTTGTCATTGATGGAAAGCTCAGCCCAATGATGATGAACAAGAGAAAGTGGAAAGACTAGCAGCACAATGATGATCGCATGGCAAGATCAGAACCATAAACTCCAGGAGTCAAGGAAGCAACTCACGGTAGAAAATCCCGAAATGTGATAGATTAGAGCATGTCAAAGACTCCATTTCATAGTTTCGCAGACCGGGAAATCATAGTTTTGGATACTGGGAGTTGGAGGAGTCAAGAGTTGAGACTCTTCATCATAGGAGTCCCAAAGTCGCGAAATGTGAAATGCTGAAATCCCAAAACAGGCACATGAATAAAGAGTTTCACAGACCGGGAAATAACTCCATTTCATAGTTCTGGATACCGAGATTTGGAGGAGTCAAGAGTCGAGAATCTTCATCACAGGAGTCCCAAAGTCGTGAAATGCGAAATGCCGAAATACTAAAATAGGAACATCAACAAAGAGTTTCGTATATTGGGAAATAACTCCATTTCAGAGTTCCAGATACCGGGAGTTGGAGTGTCGAAACACTTCACCACAGGAATACCGAAATGCCAAAATGAGAAAAACACCTTTTGGTGTAGGTTTTGATTACCGGGAGTTGGAGTGTCGAAACACTTCACCATAGAAATCGTGAAATGCTGAAATGTGAAATTGTGACATGGAGTTTCAGGGATCGCGACATGGAGTTTTGAAGTTTCGGGGATCGCAGCATGGAGTTTCAGGAATTCATGACATGTGAAATCACAAAATGTCGAAAGGGACTATTGTGAGTCTCGAAGACTCGAAGGGAAAAACGACGAAATCTTGTCATCCATTCTATTAGGAAAAGAAGGGATCAAATTATGAAGTTTTGTGGACTGTTGATTTGGATCCATTTTGGGGATCATGACTTGGAGAGTCGAGATGCTTCGCAATAGGAATTCGCGACATGCAAAATCGTGAATTGCCAAAATACGAAATGTTAAAGACATTTTGTTTCTTGTAATCCAATGGTGTAGGTGAATTCAAATATGATCGGAGGGCTACTGTTTCACCTCACAGTTAATTGATCAGTTACGATTCAATTAGCAAAACTGATTTATGATTCTTGATTGGTTGGCGATTCAGTTGTTGAGGTATGTGTGAATAAAAGAAGATATGAGACGACTGTGCAATGTTGGTCGTTTGGAATGAAAAATGAGTTGAACTGTAAGAAAGGGAAAATTACAGTATGCGTAGTATGAGATTGACAGTATGCATAGTGTGAGATAAAAATCAAAGATGAGTAACGGATGAGGAATAGACAGAAGCAAGAGCATAATTGTAGAATAGACAGAGGAAGAGAAGGATTGTAGAACAGTCAGAAGAAGACAAGATTTACAGAACATATAAGAAGTGGTAAGAATCGATTTATCTATGTTGTTGGTTATTCAATCATTTATTTATAATCAGGGAGGTAGGGTGGTGCTAGGGAGGACTGTTTTCCTCAGAGGTTCAATTGGGTGATTGAACATAGGGAGTTGTAGCTTCCATTTGGTTACAGCTAGAAAAACCAGGGTGGCAGGGTGGTGCAAGGGAGAATAGTTGTTCTCTGTTATACAGGTTGGTGCCTGTGTGACTGGAAGTTGGTGCTTCCATCCAGTTGGTGCTGGAACACTTAGGGAGTTGTTGCTTCCTTCTAGTGGGTGTTAGAGAAACCAGAGAGTTGGTGCTCTCAAACAAGTTGGAGCTTGTAAAACAGAGGTTTTCTCAAGTTGGAGATATACACAAAGACTGCCTATCATTTCGAAGAAGAAGAGGTTTTCTCCCTTTATGGTTTTCCTCATGAAAATATGTCTCTGTGTATATATTATGTTTGAGTGATGCTCATTATTTATGTTTTCCCTATGTAGTATAATATTGATGGTCACTTGGAGAAATATTAAAAATGGTTTAATTGAATTAAAATTGCTTAAGCATAGTAACAACTGATTCACCCCCCCTCTCAGTTGTCTTAGTAATTTCAACAATTGGTATCCGAGCGGGTTCCTTTTATTTAAAGGTAGATCTGTAAGATTAAACATGACAAGTCATGAAGGGACTTCAGCCAGTAAGCCTCCTCTGTTTGATGGCATAAATTTTTCCTTTTGGAAGGTTAGAATGAGAACATACCTAATGGCCTTAGGTGTTGATGTTTGGGATGTAGTAGAGACTGGATACATAAAGCCTATTGTGCTAGCTTCCAAGTATGATAAGTTATAATTTAGCTTTAATGCTAAGGGAATGAATGCTATTTTGAATGGACTTGCAGAAGCCGAGTTTGTAAAGGTGATGCATCTTCAAACTGCCAAAGAAATGTGGGATAAACTTATTAGCAGCTATGAAGAAAATGAGAAAGTAAAAGATGCCAAACTTCAAATATTTAGGTTGAAGTTTGAACAACTAAAGATGAATGAAGATGCAACAATTAGCAAATATTTTTTAAGAGTTGAAGAACTTGTGAATTCCATGAAGGGTCTTGGTGAGAAGTTTGAAGAATCACTCTTAGTTCATAAGATTTTAGGATCTCTACTTGATAAATTTAATCCAAAAGTCTCTGCAATAGAAGAACTAAACGATCTTAAAACTTTGTCCATTGATCAACTTCTAGGAACTTTAACTACATATGAAATGAGAATTAGAAAAGATAAATCCACTACTAGAGAAGCATCGTTTAAAGCAGACAAGAATACTGATTCAGAATTAGATGATATTGAGGCAAAATTTGTGAGAAGGTTAAAGAAAGGATCAGGAAAATATCAAGGCAAGTTTCCCTTCAAATGATTTAACTGTGGTAAGATAGGTCATTTTGCATCTAAGTGTCCCCATCATAAAAATGACCAGAACTCTGATGACAAAAAGAAGTACAAATTCAAGAAATATAGTAAGAAGAAAAGTTTGTGTGCAAATAATGACAATTCCTCAGAAGACACTGATAGTGACTCTTCTTGTGAAGGTAAGGTAAATGAATTCATGCTTATGGCCAAAGAGGATTATGATAATAAAAACATGGGAAGTGATGATAATGATGAAGAAGCTATGGTTGATATGGAAGGAGAATTGGTTAGTGCACTGGAAGAGATTGACAGACTCAGAATTAAGAACAGAAAGGAAAAGCAATTGCTAATACATTTCGAGAAAGAAAGTAAACAACCCGATGAAGACTTTCCCCTCTGTTGAAAGTGGAATTAGAAGAGGAAAAGAAAATATAAGACATACTGAAACAATAGTTGTTAGAGAAGAAAGTGAGGTGTGAAGCCTTAGAAGAAGAGATAGTAAAAACCATAAAAGAAATGGAGAAGTTTAAGGGATTGTATAACCAAAATCTACCAAGTATTAAAGCCTTAGAAGGATTAACCTCCATTCTAAATCAACAAAGAAACCCAAAGTTGAAATATGGATTGGGGTATGAAGAATGATCAAGTAGTGATCATCCAAGTAATACAGAATTGTTATCCATAATTTTGGTCGTCATGATGATGTATTGATGATGGTGTACTCAGGCTCTTCATTAGAACTTTCTCCTGAGAAAAGTTACCTTTATCTCTTTCCAGAAATCACAGTTTTGAGGAAGGTTCGCAGGCTGCCAATACATTTGCCTGCGAGAATGCATGATTCTCGTAGGCTTATTTAAGCCAAGGTGCAAGAAGTTCGCACTGTGCCTAACTGTTAGGGTGCGGACTCTTTCTAAAGAAGGGAAAAAGATGAATTCTCGAACCTTCTAGAAGGGAATCTTCTAGAAGGATGAGATGGCATTCAAATGGTTATCTAAGTACTGGCTTTCCTGATATTTTGGGATCATTCCTATCCAAGTAACTAATTCATTCACTCTTATATATTGAGGTGATTCTCATGGAAAAGGTTAGAAGCAAACTAGCAAGATATTTATTGGATAATTAGTGGAAGATTGTGTGAAGGACTGATGCTACAACAACTAAGGAACTCCAACAAGGTTATCAAAAGTGGTTGATCTTCTTCATGCAAGTGACCAAGTGTGTGTGTCGGAGCTAAGGGCCATCGAAAGGAGGTTTGCAACATCAAGGCTCAGGTTGTAATCTTTGCTTTCCATCAATATAATACAGTAATATGTCTCTTTCCCATAAAGCTAATGTCACTTTATTGTATAACTCCTTGATCATATACATAGATTAACTTTTGAATATATTGAGTTGTCTTCACTTCGATTGGTTTGTATTGTTGTGGTCTTGATGGTACAAGAGCATTTGAGTGAAGCTGGAACAACAAAGACCCAAGGAAGTGATCATAAGGTATGCTCATGATTCTTGCCTCCTAGTTCATTCAATAGTTGAAATCTAGGGAAAGAGTATTATTCTGTCTTGCTTTGTTCTAGATCCAGGTGGATTTAGGGAGATCGGTTTGTGTCCGCACTTACGGATTTATCCAATAACAAAATTTGCGACTCCTCTGGGGAACATTCCCTTTTTCTTTATGGTCGTTTGCATTTTTCTGTGGCCATTTGCTCTAGTTTCATTTTTCTCCTGTCTTGTCAGTCTCTGAGTCTTCAGGATATCCTGATAGACCTTCTGGGTCCAGAAGCCTTTGTCAATTTTGCTTTAATTTTCAAAAATTTTGTTATGTTCAGGAGTTCTCGCACTTCGTTTCACTACAACCTGCGAGAATTAGTCAGGTTCGCATCCTGCTCATAGGGTTCAGTGCGAGAACCTCACACCTTGCTAAAAGGTTGCCTGTGAGAATCATAGATTCTCGCACTGTGTAACACTATTTGCCTACGAGCACGATTTTTGAAAATTTTGAAATTAAGTTTTGGTTTTTCTAACTGCTCAGATCATTTGATTTACCTTTTATGGATTTATTGGACCATTGATTGATATATCTCTTGCTTCAGTTTGCTTGTGTAAACAGTTTTAGGGTTTCAAGGTTTTTCTTGTCCTTTGTGACTTGACTTTCATTTCTTGACTCTTATTGGCAAATTCATTCTCTCTGATTTCAAGAGTTGAGTGTGTCTAACTGGTTAAACACCAGTGATTGGTTGAGAGTTAAGTGTTTGGTGTTTCTCATTTGCTTGTTGGTTTGAAAGAACATTTTCGTTTGCATTGAGAAGACTCATTGGTTTGCTCTTTGTTTTTGCTTTCATTGAAAGAGTTTATTGGGTTGTTATTGATTGATTCTTTATGATTTGATTTTATGCTTTCTCATTGATATAGTGAGAATTATTTTTGGAAAGTGAACAACAAGCTTTTCTTTCAAAAATATTGTTTTTTGTATTTCAGAAAACATTGAAAATCAAATTATTGAGTTTATTGAAGTATTTGCAAAAGACACATAGAGAATAGTCCTTTGATGAATGATTGTTTGCATTCGACATTTGAAAGGAAATTGTGCATTGTAGTATAGGGTTGATTTGGAAAATTTTCTCTCTCTCCCATAAATAGGATTCATTGAATGAAAAGTGTTATATTTCATTATCATCCTTGCATTATTTGGGTCAGAGTCATACAACACGAGTTTCACTTCCGTTACCTTTGAGTAAACAACATCTCTTAAAAACATTGCGTAATCTTAAAATTTATCTAGTAACTCTTTTCTAGGGCTCTTTTACACCAAAATTTAGCTAGGCTAGTTCTTTGGAGTAGGAAGAGAGATACACTCTCCAAAAGCTCAAAACACACAATAGCATCTTGAGTTAGGGAGTGTTAAATTCCATTGGCAACATATTGTCCTGGGAAGCCCTTCTAACACAAGGGTCAAGCACTAGGTCACATTGGTGTTAGCAGGGTTACTCACCCTACTTTGTTGACATCCGTGTAGATATTGCAAATATTACGGGGGTCACTCGGAGGTATACCCACAATGATGAGTGGAAGCCTTTTGAGCTGATTTTGGGCTAGATACCTTGCCCTTGCGTGTGGATCGGACTTACGACTGTTCCCCTAGGCTTTAATTTTGTTGGTGGTGACCTTAGTGGCCTATCTCTCTAGGTTCTTACCCAAGGTGAATGTGAAGGGGAAAGTCTTCACGGTACCTGGAATTGACGTTGATCAAAATCACTCGGGCTCCTTGGAGGGTATACCCACGATTATGTGTGGGAGCTTGCACCAGAGTGTAAGTTCGTTAAGCAGGTCATCAGTGTAACTTTTCCACCCTAGCCCTGCCCCTTCTCATCTTGTTGTTGCGACGTTGGATTTCATCACCAACTAGTGGCCTCAAAATTAGAAGGTTTTGTTTTCTTGGTAATTGCTTCCTAGATTTTGTTTACTAGTGCGTGTTTCTCGAAGTTGACCATAGGAATTTCTTCACGGAGCTTGTCATTCATTTACAATTTCTCCCCCACGTCGCTCACGTAGGATGCATGGTTTATCTCTGGAACATCTGGATGAATCACAACCCTTGCCTACAACTACACCTGAGGATTCTCCTCAGCACGGTGAAACCACAGTTGTTACCACACCCCAGTGGAATCAACTGACTCTCTAGAACCTTTCCGAATTACTAATACTAGAGAAGACTATCGTATTCACCGTGGTGAATGAACTTTTGTGCGAGTAAATTCTTCTGGAGATGTAGTTGTTACTTCTTCCGAATCACCCGTTGGGCCTGTTATCCCCGATATCTAGGGATAACTAGGAGATCATGTCTCGAGGCCCACATGGTCCTAGACATGGATACCGAGAGCAGGAGTGACCTGAGCATGGTCCTGGAAGACCCATCTTCTTCTTCTTCTCAGCCAGCTTTGTCCTGTCAGCAGTACCAGCCTCCATCACTACCGGCCTGGGCTTACATCAGAAAAGGCTCTTGCTCCATGAGGTAATTGGTCCGAGGTATCATGGTATGTGTCATACTTGATCATTATAACCTTCTTATGTATGC
Organism: Picea glauca; assembly: GCA_000966675.3. Classification (NCBI taxonomy): domain Eukaryota; kingdom Viridiplantae; phylum Streptophyta; class Pinopsida; order Pinales; family Pinaceae; genus Picea; species Picea glauca. The sequence continues at coordinate 10,673 of JZKD02S0219551.1, read as the reverse complement.
ATTAGATCTCTTTCATTTCAGATA
>JZKD02S0219540.1:0-13453 GCA_000966675.3 Picea glauca | reverse complement strand
GTATAAGTGCAAGGCTGTGGACATGCTCCATCGGMTCTGCCTGAAATCGAAGTGAGGATCAAGTGGGAGGTGGAGCAGAGGGAGGARCCGAAGGCAGACGAGGTCTCCAGGGACATCCCCGYCGTGGCMTCCCTCTCAGACAYGGCTTGTGGTCAGGCATGGGATGTCTGTAGCAGCAACCGAAAKCTTAGGGGTGAAGGGGAGTCTYYGGGGGMCAAGGAACACTAACCAGAGTCRGCCATGGGCACGAAGGGGAGAGMTCCTCYAGCCACCAACATAAACAATGAACTRAAACCAGAAGCAGCGCCATGAGAAAATGCGTTGGATGAAATGAAGGCATTAATGCCCTTTCCCATTGGCATGTAGCCTATTAAAGTCGCAGGAGGGTRRCGGRCRGYGGCACGAGCCCATCACATGTCTCCGTGCCCCGCTGACGTGATCCGTCCTCCTCCAATCACCATGTGGTCTCCACTAACACCCCATCCRGGGGTTTTTCCATTTTATTTTAATAATATTGCATTAATTTWAAAAAAAGTTAAACATATTTTCTATTTTCTATTGTAATAATATCTTGTTTCAAATTTTAACTCATTCCAATTTTTATTTTATTTTATGAGCATTATATATATWTWTWTWTATTGTTTGTTAATTTGTGCGAGACATGTTGGCTACACGATTAACCTGTGGCTTGAGAAACCGCGACTCAGGGGCATCTAAGCCGTCAAAATCACTCGGGGATCGCACCCGKCCTGAGCCACACCAACCATTAACATGGTTGGATTTTTTGTCCCCGCAGGTTTCRAACCGGTGACTTTAACATCACGGAGTGGCTTAACAACACACTCTGTCACCGACTGTYCTACACCTCGGGGACATGAGCATTATATAAATTAAAGTTGAATTGAACATCTCTTTTATTTTGAATATTTTTTTTTAATTATTGTTCTCAAAATTAAMTAAGAGTTAAAAACATCTCTTTCATTTTGAGATTTTATTTTATTAAGGGTATATGAACTTTGAGGTGAATATATCTTCTACCTTTGAGCATTTTTTCAATGACTATGATAAAATTAAAGAAGAGTCGATCATCTCATCCATTTTAAGGTTTTATTTTATTGTCACATCAATTTGAGCATTTTATTTTATCATTATCACACAAACCATAAAAGAGTTGAACATCTCCTCTATCTCAAGATTTTATTGTATAAGCATTACCTATAATTAATTTGAATATCTCTTCTATCTTGAGAATTTTATTTTTATTCCTATTGCACCAATCAAAGAAGAGTTGAAAATCTCTTCTATCCTAGATTTGAGAGCATTAACTTCTTTAAATGGTATTTTTTTTTTCATTTTTAAAATTAATATTCTAAAAACTAAAAACGATATAAAAATCTCTTCCACTTGTTGTAATAACACTTTAATAATAATATATATACCAATATTTCCATTCTAATAATTAAGTTGATTTTCATTTAAAATTTGAAATTATTTAGAATATCCATTTTAATAATTAAGTTGATTTTCATTTAAACTTTTTTAGAAGTGTTAATCATTATATTTAAATTACATAAATTGTAATTAATAGATCTTCTCTAACAAAGTTAAGAAAATTAATACAACCTTGCAAAAATGTGGGTTTATGTGAATAGTAGTAAGTAATTCCCTTTCATACATGATATCTAAGTTGCACAAGGGGTATGTGTTGTTCCTTGGCATGTCTAAAACACAATGCTTGAATGCATACCTCCTCCTTTGAATCCCACATTGGTTACCTTCTTCCAAAATCAAACACAAGTTTCCTGAAAGGAAATTGGTATATCATGAAAATTTCTTCCTTTTAGTGCAGTTGATACCAGCATAGGCTTTGTATGGTTTAACGTGTTTTCTACTAGAATATATTCTCAAATAGGTTTTTCATGGTGTTGTGCCTCTTTTGCCACCTATATGAGCAAAAAAGAGGTGCTTACAAGCTTAGTTGGGTTAGCTAAGCAAGACAGTTGTAAGGGAAAAGGGTTAGAGAAATAAATATAAAAGGACAAACTAAGAATTAAACTAAGAAATAAAAGAACGACTAAACTATTGAGCATAAGGACATAAGAACAAAAAACTAATAAGACTCATGTCACCAATGGCAAGGATGATATTAGTGAAAGAAAACACCGAGAAGAAAGAGGACTATGAGTCCCTTCTTCCTCTAAGGGAGGGCTCTTGGACCCCCACAAATAAGCTCTTTTTACAACTTTGAATGAAAATGGTGAAAGAATTCCAAACTAATTCACTTAAGAGGTGAGATAGATTGTCCAATGTAATGGTTCTAGTATACTCTTGATGAGAATAGAGGATTTCTCAAGAGAATAGTAGCAGCATAACTTTGCTATTGAATTTCTTGAAAATGAAGTGCACCCATGGCCTTGTTTTATAGAACCTCTTTGAGGTATTGTGCAACCAGTTTGTTCTGTGAAAAGAGGCTAATTAGGGAATTTTTAGGTCTTTGACCAGCCACCTAGTCGGATCCAATCAAGATTTGGGTGTCAAATCCACTTGGAAGGTGAACCAGAAGTGGGTGGGAGGCCGACCAATCTCATAAATGCGTTGTTCTCACATGTGCGCGGCTTTTAGCGACCACAGTCGCGCATCGAACACATATGCGTTTTTCCTGCATTTTTGTTTTGGGCATTTGTGCGTGCACCCTGTGTAGTCATAACTCACTTTAATTTTATCACTGGTTGTATAGTTTTGGACCTTTTGTAACTACTTTTGTGGTAATTTTGGTCCATGGGTGAGCTCATAACTATTTGACGATGTCGGATTCTTGTAACCATTTGCGGACAAAATTTCAGTGATAATAGATGCCCCCTAATGGATGAGGTTAGGAGCACAAGTATAGCCGAAATTAATCAATGTTTCTTCTACTGAGACTGTCGTTGTAAGAGAGAGTGATAGTGAGGGTGTCAAGAGTTACCTGTTGGAGGGAGAAGGGAACTTGTAGAACCCAACCTTCCATAAGGTGTGTAAAAATAAACTGTGTACAAATGAGGTCGGCACGCCCCATGGTCATGTCATGTAACTCAAAAAAAGGAATGGTGTGCTGATGTAGACAACTGAAGCACCCTCGGGGGCGGTCGTGATAAAGGTAGAAGATATTTCTACGGAGGAACATACTCTGAATAGTAGGCAATGAGATCTGTAAGAAATATCACAGATTCTGTAGGCATTGATAGCCTAACCAAGTTCAGAGGTCTTCGAAAAATATAAGAAATAAATGCAATAGTCGCGAAGTAAGACCCACCGTAACATGAGAAAGTGTTGAAGTCGAATGTTATGGGGGTCAACGACAGCAAGGAGGAATTGTGGTTCTCCTTGTGTCGTCCGAGACCTCTCATTGGAAAGGTAATGAGAGTCAAGATATTGTCACCCTTTTGGAAAACTGGGCTGATGTCGACAAAAGGGGGATGCAACTCCCATAAGAGAAGGGCTTCGTGAAATATACTAGGTGAGGTTAGGAACTGGAGGAGGTACATGGACGAAGTCAATATGTATGAAGACTAAAGATTGCCCTTGGTTGGGGGTATATGTGAAATATAAGTGGTCACAACCATTCAACGAGGTCGAGTGTCAGGAGAACAACAAGATGTGGATAAGTTGTGTCAGAGGCAGGACAAAGTGAACAAACTCAGAGGGAAGAGGTAAGTGGCCTATGGGATACTCAGAGTATATGGACGATGTCAACAGGGGTAGATGATAAGGAGTGCCCCAACCAAGGGCGACATGGGTTGCATTTGTCAAAAGAGGGAATAAAGTCGCCAACGGTGATGACAGAAAGATATGTAAATGCTAGAAACAAAGGCTTTTTACAATTTACCAAACAAATAAAGAATAATTTGGGATGAGTGTACAAATACAGAAAAAGGTGCCCCAATGTAATATGGTTGGGCCGGTTAGGGGAGAATTTGCTTGGAGAACCGGTGGAGGGTGGGGGCCCCATGGGTGGGTTTCTTTATGAGGTAGATGAAATGGAGGGGAATTTGCGGTTGGGTAAACTGATTGTGGATGAAATGGAGGGTTCATGATATTGCAGAGGTGTAATCCAAAGAGAACCTTTGAAGAGATAATTTGGGACTCCATTGGGAAAGCTAGCAGAATGAGGAGAAGGAGTATGTGGCTGATTCACGACATGATGTAAGACTATCGGGACTCCCATCCCTAAAGGGTTGAAAAACAACATGAGTGTCAAAGTGCCAAAGGGTGTTGTGAATGGGACGACTCATGTGGGGGAGAGTGCTACCGGGTGACAGTACCTAAAATGCAATGGAGGTGTCGGTATTGTAGAGCTAGAGATGGGGATCCTAAAGGTAAATGTCAGCAAGTGTGACTAGATATGCAATTGAGATTTAGAGGGAGTGATTACATGTCAGTGTTGATTATATACCTAAAGGGGTTGCGTTGATGTATGATGACCAAGTACCTGCACACATGAAAACCAAATACCCGACGTGAACAATATCTAAAGAGAATCGAACATACACGCATTTATTTGATAATTTTAAACATGAGCATGCGTACTTGGACGAGGTATGAAAAAATGGTGCCCTGGGAGCTAAGGATAAAAAATAGCCCAGGGACTGTCTGGATGTAGATGAGAGGATGTTGATCTTGTGGCTAAAGACGGATTGAAAAATGGACACCCGGAGCTCCAGAATGGTGTTTGGAAGTTTGGTGGAAAGGCCTATATATAGTTGTAGGGCCCACATTGCCACCTCATTTGTACTTGTTGCCAGAGTGACTAGAATTTTCCATGACTGAGGGTATTGTGAGCGATATCGTAAGCAAGGACGAGGTCACCTTCTTGAAACGAGTGAAGGTTGACATGGCGATCAAAGGTGGCTTTTGACCATTTTATAGCTGCCTCATTGTTCTGTAATGAGGATCAATGATCTTCATCCAGGGATTCTAAGTTCATCAAGCGCTGCTCCATTGGATCAGTGTCGGGTAATAGCTCAATTGCAATGTGTAAGGTGGGAATTTTTCACTTGATGGGAAGAGTGGCCTCAACCCCATGGACTAGATGAAATGGTGTGAAACTAGTGGTTGTTTTCACGGTCGTACGGTAAGCCCATAGCGCGGAAAATAACATATGATGCCAATTAGTCTTATGTTTGTTAAATGTGCGCTGCAACATGGTCTCGAGGACCTTGTTAACTGCTTCGACATGTCCATTGGACTGAGGGTAATAGGGTGAGGAAAACTCATGGGAGAATCCCAATCAAGATGAGAGTTCGACAAAAATATCATTCTCGAAATGTTTCTCATGATCAGAAACTAGTTGGAGCGGTACTCCAAAGCGGGATATGATGTGACTAAATAAGAAACGCGCTACAGTGTCAATGGTGTTGTTGAAGGTGGGCATGGCTTCAGCCCATTTTGTGAAGTAATCGACTGCGACAATGATGTATTTGTGTCCATTGTTGGATGGTGGATTACAAGTCATGAAGTCGATGCCCCATTTACAAAAGGGGCCTGCAGTAATGACTGGGTGGAGAAGAGAAGGTGGTCCTCGTGCTTTGTTGGCATAGAGCTGACACTTCTCGCATCACTTCACAGCATGAATGCAATAATGAAACAATGTTGGCCAAAAATAACCTGCTCTGATGATTTTCTAAGCAATGGACATTCCTGAAACATGGCCCCCGCATGTGCCGCTATGGTAGTCGTTCAAGACTCTATCGACCTCGTCAATAGTCAAGCATCGATGAAGTATGGTGTTGACCCCTCGCCGATATAAGATATCTCTGATGAGGAGATAGCGGGGGGCCTGGTGCCGAATACGATGACAATCATCTTGTGAGAGGTGGTTACCGAACTTTTGAGTTCAAAGGTAGACAAGGAGGTCACCGTACCAAGGATCATCTGAAGTGATATAAATGAGATGTTCATCGGGGAAGTCGGTATTGAAGGGGGCATTGGTTGTATCAGAGGGGAAGGCCATGACAAGTTCAGTGAGGACGAGAGCTTTCTTGCTCTTGGGTGTTGAAAATTTAAGGTCATACTCCTGAAGGATAACTATCCAGCAGACAAATTGGCCATTAATTTGCTGACGATTNCTGTCGTTGTAAGAGAGAGTGATAGTGAGGGTGTCAAGAGTTACCTGTTGGAGGGAGAAGGGAACTTGTAGAACCCAACCTTCCATAAGGTGTGTAAAAATAAACTGTGTACAAATGAGGTCGGCACGCCCCATGGTCATGTCATGTAACTCAAAAAAAGGAATGGTGTGCTGATGTAGACAACTGAAGCACCCTCGGGGGCGGTCGTGATAAAGGTAGAAGATATTTCTACGGAGGAACATACTCTGAATAGTAGGCAATGAGATCTGTAAGAAATATCACAGATTCTGTAGGCATTGATAGCCTAACCAAGTTCAGAGGTCTTCGAAAAATATAAGAAATAAATGCAATAGTCGCGAAGTAAGACCCACCGTAACATGAGAAAGTGTTGAAGTCGAATGTTATGGGGGTCAACGACAGCAAGGAGGAATTGTGGTTCTCCTTGTGTCGTCCGAGACCTCTCATTGGAAAGGTAATGAGAGTCAAGATATTGTCACCCTTTTGGAAAACTGGGCTGATGTCGACAAAAGGGGGATGCAACTCCCATAAGAGAAGGGCTTCGTGAAATATACTAGGTGAGGTTAGGAACTGGAGGAGGTACATGGACGAAGTCAATATGTATGAAGACTAAAGATTGCCCTTGGTTGGGGGTATATGTGAAATATAAGTGGTCACAACCATTCAACGAGGTCGAGTGTCAGGAGAACAACAAGATGTGGATAAGTTGTGTCAGAGGCAGGACAAAGTGAACAAACTCAGAGGGAAGAGGTAAGTGGCCTATGGGATACTCAGAGTATATGGACGATGTCAACAGGGGTAGATGATAAGGAGTGCCCCAACCAAGGGCGACATGGGTTGCATTTGTCAAAAGAGGGAATAAAGTCGCCAACGGTGATGACAGAAAGATATGTAAATGCTAGAAACAAAGGCTTTTTACAATTTACCAAACAAATAAAGAATAATTTGGGATGAGTGTACAAATACAGAAAAAGGTGCCCCAATGTAATATGGTTGGGCCGGTTAGGGGAGAATTTGCTTGGAGAACCGGTGGAGGGTGGGGGCCCCATGGGTGGGTTTCTTTATGAGGTAGATGAAATGGAGGGGAATTTGCGGTTGGGTAAACTGATTGTGGATGAAATGGAGGGTTCATGATATTGCAGAGGTGTAATCCAAAGAGAACCTTTGAAGAGATAATTTGGGACTCCATTGGGAAAGCTAGCAGAATGAGGAGAAGGAGTATGTGGCTGATTCACGACATGATGTAAGACTATCGGGACTCCCATCCCTAAAGGGTTGAAAAACAACATGAGTGTCAAAGTGCCAAAGGGTGTTGTGAATGGGACGACTCATGTGGGGGAGAGTGCTACCGGGTGACAGTACCTAAAATGCAATGGAGGTGTCGGTATTGTAGAGCTAGAGATGGGGATCCTAAAGGTAAATGTCAGCAAGTGTGACTAGATATGCAATTGAGATTTAGAGGGAGTGATTACATGTCAGTGTTGATTATATACCTAAAGGGGTTGCGTTGATGTATGATGACCAAGTACCTGCACACATGAAAACCAAATACCCGACGTGAACAATATCTAAAGAGAATCGAACATACACGCATTTATTTGATAATTTTAAACATGAGCATGCGTACTTGGACGAGGTATGAAAAAATGGTGCCCTGGGAGCTAAGGATAAAAAATAGCCCAGGGACTGTCTGGATGTAGATGAGAGGATGTTGATCTTGTGGCTAAAGACGGATTGAAAAATGGACACCCGGAGCTCCAGAATGGTGTTTGGAAGTTTGGTGGAAAGGCCTATATATAGTTGTAGGGCCCACATTGCCACCTCATTTGTACTTGTTGCCAGAGTGACTAGAATTTGCCATGACTGAGGGTATTGTGAGCGATATCGTAAGCAAGGACGAGGTCACCTTCTTGAAACGAGTGAAGGTTGACATGGCGATAAAAGGTGGCTTTTGACCATTTTATAGCTGCCTCATTGTTCTGTAATGAGGATCAATGATCTTCATCCAGGGATTCTAAGTTCAACAAGCGCTGCTCCATTGGATGAGTGTCGGGTAATAGCTCAATTGAAATGTGTAAGGTGGGAATTTTTCACTTGATGGGAAGAGTGGCCTCAACCCCATGGACTAGATGAAATGGTGTGAAACCAGTGGTTGTTTTCACGGTCGTACGGTAAGCCCATAGCGCGGAAAATAACATATGATGCCAATTAGTCTTATGTTTGTTAACCGTGCACTGCAACATGGTCTTGAGGACCTTGTTAACTGCTTCGACATGTCCATTGGACTGAGGGTAATAGGGTGAGTAAAACTCGTGGGAGAATCCCAATCGAGATGAGAGTTCGACAAAAATCTCATTCTCGAAATGTTTCTCATGATCGGAAACTAGTTGGAGCGGTACTCCAAAGAGGGATATGACGTGACTAAAGAAGAAACGCGTTGCAGTGTCAATGGTGTTGTTGAAGGTGGGCATGGCTTCAGCCCATTTTGTGAAGTAATCGACTGCGACAACGATGTATTTGTGTCCATTGTTGGATGGTGGATTACAAGTCATGAAGTCGATACCCCATTTACAAAAGGGGCATGCAGTAATGACTGGGTGGAGAAGAGAAGGTGGTCCTCGTGCTTTGTTGGAATAGAGCTGACACTTATCGCATCACTTCACGGCATGAATGCAATAATGAAACAATGTTGGCCCAAAATAACCTGCTCTGATGATTTTCTAAGCAATGGACATTCCTGAAAGATGGCCCCCACATGTGCCGCTATGGTAGTCGTTCAAGACTCTATCGACCTCGTCAATAGTCAAGCATCGACGAAGTATGGTGTTGACCCCTCGCCGATATAAGATATCTCCGATGAGGAGATAGCGGGGGGCCTGGTGCCGAATACAATGACAATCATCTTGTGAGAGGTGGTTACCGAACTTTTGAGTTCAAAGGTAGACAAGGAGGTCACCGTACCAAGGATCATCTGAAGTGATATAAAAGAGATGTTCATCGGGGAAGTCGGTATTGAAGGGGGCATTGGTTGTATCAGAGGGGAAGGTCGTGACAAGTTCAGTGAGGACGAGAGCTTTCTTGCTCTTGGGTGTTGAAAATTTAAGGTCATACTCCTGAAGGATAACTATCCAGCAGACAAATTGGCCATTAATTTGCTGACGATTGAGTAAGTATTGCATAGGGTTGGAATCTACTACGACTTTAGTCATGTGAAGTAGAATGTAATGACGCAGTTTTTGGACTACGAGGACGACTGCAAGGGCTAGTTTCTCTTCGTGCTTATACTTCAGGGGTGGCCCTGAGAGGTTTTTACTAATGTAGTAAATTACATGCTCATGATCATCGTCACCGATTTGAACAAGGACTCCTACTACTGAGACAGTTGAGGCTAATATGTAGAGGATATAGTCGCGATTGTAGTCGTGTGCAGTAATTAAAGGGGCCTTGGAGAGTGCCATTTTAAGATCGTCGAATGCTTTTTGGGCATGTTCATCCCAGTGAAATGGGATGTCTTGGCAGAGTAAGCAAATGAAACTGTGTGCTCGAGTGGCATAGTCTGGGACGAAATGCCGTAGAAAGTTAGCTTTGCCTTGTAGGCTCTGTAGTTGGCATAAATTTCATGGGGCTGGAATTTCGGTGATGGCTTGGACTTTGAGGGGGTCCATGGTAATACCGCTTTGGGAAACAACGAATCTGAGGAGGCGCCCAACAGTCACGCAGAATACGCATTTGAGGGGGTACAAGTGGATTTTGTACTGACGACATCATTGGAAGACGATTCGTAAATCATCAAGATGTTGGGTGCATTTTTTGGATCGAGCTGTGAGATCGCCCAAGTATTTCTTGGATGGAAAGTTGCACCAACATTTTTTAGGCCAAAAGGCATGACACGATACACAAACGTACCCCAAGGGATGGTGAATGCGGTTTATATTGATCGGCTGGGTGGATTTGGATTTGATTATAATGAGAGAAACCGTCCATGAAGGACAGAGCCTCGTAGCCTACATAGTTGTCGATAATTTGATCGATGAAAGGCGTTGGAAAGTTTTCTTTGGGACATGCGTGATTGAGATCATGAAAGTTCATACAGACACAGATAATTCTCTGGTTATTGTTAACAGGTACAGGGTTGGAAACCCATGAAGTATAGGCGATGAGGTAGATGAACCTGGTCGCACGTAATTTGTCAATCTCGACTTTAATGGCCTCTGCTTTGGATGGGTGTAGCAGTTGTTATTTTTGACGAACTAGTGTAATGTCAGGCCAGGTTTTGATGCGATGTTCGACAATAGAGGTATCAAGGCCAGGCATCTCTGTGTATGACCAGGCAAAAATATCTCGATATTCTTGGAAGAGGGATTTATAGGCGATGATTTCTTGAGGAGTGAAAGCAGCACCAATGGTGATTTCCTCGACGACTCCACTTTTTATGGAAATATCAATTTTGATGGTCGGCGAAATGTTTGCCATGTTTCCTTCTTCAAAAGAATTAGGGGCAAGAATGGGGTTGTTGAGCTAGTCGATATCCCCTAATGGGATAAAATCCTTAGTTTCGACTACATATATGGGGTGTAGGTTAGGAGGTGTGGAGGCTTCTTGTGGAAAGAAGAAAGCTCTGTGGTGTAGCGCATCCCACGGGTAGTCGGGAGTGGTTAGTTCATCGAGTATGTCCTCGTCACAATGGAATTGACGAGAATAAAAGGGATGTAAAAGAGTGATATCAGTGACTATCATCGTGTGTTTTTCTTCGGTTGAAGAAGAAGCAGGGGGAATGACGCAATGATATTGCGATGGTTTGCTCGACATAAACCAAATATCGAAGTACTGAGGAGTACCAGTGGTAGTTGGATGTAAAATTTATGTAGGGAAATGAATGGGAGAATTGGGAGGATTTGGGGGTAAATCCTCGGATAAGTCATCCAAGAACCATGGAGGAATAGGGAGTGCCTTGGGTTCTGGAGAAATGATATGAAGAATCTTGAGTGGTGAGGTAAGCTCAACCTTCGATTCTATAGGGGGTGCAGGGGTTTGAATCAGGGTCATCTAGCTTTGCCTTTATTCAATGATCATAGGACATTGATATGCAAAATAATCTAAGGATTCACATAGAGAGCAAGGGCACATCATGCATTCATTGACTGAAGTTGTGACATAATGGATGTTAGTGATGTTTGGTGGGGGTGACGTAACTGGACGATGTTCCTGCTGGAAGCTTTGGCGGACTGGGACTAATGTCTATCGGAACTAAGGTAGCATTGGGCAATGGTGTGTATAATGGCCATATTCTGAACAGATGGTGCAAGAGAATTTGGTTCGAAGTCCTTTGCTACTTGTGTTTGGGGAGATAGCGACAGTACTTATGACAGTGGCGAGCGGTGATGGTGTTTGAATGGGTTGAATGAGGTTATGTAACTCGGATAAATATGGGCATTTGTTGGTTGGGTGTCCATCTTTATCACATAGTGCTCAAGGAGGTTGGATGCGAGGTGGGAGTGGAGTTGTGGGCTCCTTCTTCTTTCGCCTGCCCCCAACTGTGGTGGGGAGGTTAGTGAGTGGGGTTGAAGGGGGTATGGTGGGAGTGAGTATGGGAATCGCCATTGGGGTTCCTTCCATTTGGAGGGGAAGGGATGGTTGAGGGACCATCTCTAGTGGATGTAAATACCAAACTGGAATTGCCAACACCATATTAGGGAGGGTAAGCATTGCGGCTACTTAGAAAGCTTGTACGCCTGGTGGAGGGTAAAAGAAGGGGATTTGAGTGATGGCTTGGGGAACTATCTCCCAAACTGGGATATGGCCTTGGCGAGAGGGGAAATCGTGAACTGGTGGAGTTTACAAGTTCATAGGATGCTCATGATGGGGGAGCTTTGCGACTAGTGGGGCATCAGATATGATAGAAGCCTCCCTAGGAGGAAGGGTATCCTTTGTGTCAGTTCCATTGGACGATACGATGCATACTTGATTGGAAGGATGAAAGAGCGATGGAGCACCATGGTATGTTCCTAGCAATGATGGGTCTTTTAAAATCCCGAGACCCATTTCAATGAGTGGGTATGTTTCATGATGATTATGGACGAGGGGGAGGATGTATCGATGTTGGCAGAAGGGTTAGGCTCATAATGCGAAACTTGGTCAATTGTGATGATCTTCCCGTTGTGGGGGAACATCATGGTTCGAAAGACAGAAGAGGCAACTACCTTCATAGCATACATGTAGCTACGACCAAAAAATATATTGTAATCGAGTGGGGTGTCAATAATTTCAATGTCGATAGGGATAGTCTTGCCCCCGAGTTCTACAGGGACATTTTGGAAGAGCCCTTCAGGAGACGACGGTCATCCATCATAAGCTCTTAAGGTAATGGAAGATGGAATGAGTTCGGGGCAACCAAGTTTCTGCCATACAGTCTTGGACATGATGCATGTGGATGCTTCTTCATCGATGATGCACCGATGAACTGTAATGTTCTGAATTTTTACTAGGATTTGAAAAGCGATTAGAGCGGGGATTCGAGTTTCTCCGCTGTCGATATCAAATGTGATGAGTCGAGTATTCGTGGGGTCAACTACCCCCAAGGCAGAAAGTAATGACTTCCGCTGAGTGGGACAAGTTTGAAGGACTTCTAAGACTGACATGGTAGTCGGGGATTGTGCTAAGTCATCAACCAGACTCTAATTATGAGCCGCCCTAGTCTGTGGGTTGTGGACATTCCTGTGCAATGGGATGCGAGGGATGTGAAGAGATGTTTCTGCGTTAGGGCGAGGAATCACCAACGGGGGTCCTGTTGGTGCTGGGATTGTTTCTGGGTGAATGGGAAGAGACTCAGCGGGTGCATAATATTGACGACTATGTGTTTGCAGAAGGATTTATTCCTCACTGGTGAGGAGGATAGTATGATCTGTAGGATTGTTTGGATTGAGATATTGTCCCACTTATGGTGGGGTAGGCTGCATCTCTATTGGGTGTTCATCACACCTTGGTGCGAAATGGGATTCTACAACACGGCTGGGGGAGTTGTTGCACGTATTGTTGTGGGGCCTGCTGAGGGGCAGGCTATGTTGGAGGATGTGGTAGACTACCTGAGTCTTTCATCCATTTAAAATCAGTGATTTGGGGGAAATGGTGGGTATAATGACCGAACCCACCACAAAGGGCACAAGGGAAGGTGGTTTTAATAGCATTGTTATTTCTCCCTTGACGCCTGTTTTTATTGCCCCCTTGGGGGTTCTAATTCCCTTAATTCTGGTTGCCCCCAATAGGTTAGTTCTGTTGAGGGTGATTACCGCCTTGAGCTGGGTTGTTATTGTTCCTATTTTTTCCTTTCTTTT
>JZKD02S0219529.1:0-21834 GCA_000966675.3 Picea glauca | reverse complement strand
TTGGTTGAGAGAAAAGTGGATCTGTAATTATGAGATGCTTATCTTCTTTTCAAAGATCTTATGTATAAAAGAGAGTGCCTTCTCTTCATGAGGGGGGTGAAGTATTATTATGTAGATTAAGAACAGAATTGTTATGATGTAGATTAGATTCATGAAAAGACTCTTTTTGTAAACCTACTTGTTGAATATTAATGGAAGTTTGAATTCAATGATTTTGTCTCTCGTAGAAGTTAGCATCTGGTGATCTAAAAGCTTCCATGTTGGCATCGTCAAGGGCCAGCGATGCATCTTGGTAAGCTTATTGTAAATTGTTAGTGTAGATTTTCATTTCATGTATTTGTTATTTTGATTTCATGTTATTTTGTTTGATTTCACTATTCAAATTTGTTGCAAAGTGTGGTAATGCGGGAATAGTTGGATCTCCATATTTCACCATACATGAGCTTTAATGGAGCATCCCACTTGTTAGTTTAGTTGCTCCAGGAGATAGAATCAAAGTTCATCCTTTCTTTTCATGAGCCATCAATGGACATGTCCATCACCTGAGCAAGATCTTTTGTTTGTTTATGAGTTTTTATTTCCCGCTTTTGAATTGTGTGAAGATTGTTATTTTTAAAAGTGTGTTGGTTTCTAAATGGTTTTATTATCTATACTAAAGAGACATAGGAACCTATCTGTTATCGGCACATATAGTGCATCAACTCTACTGATTACGAATCTCGGTTGATAATTTATGTTTGGTAATATATTATGCATATAATTGCACCAACAATTCCTCCTGGGTATAATGCTACTATTTTTTTTGTTCCCACACTTGCCCAGGTTCTCTCCGGAGGATATCACCTTCCTCCTCCACATTTGACTGGAGGAGCTAATCGTCCTGGCCCCAGTGGCTCCAATATAGTTGGAGGCACTGGCCCTTCTATCACTTCTGGTTTTCAGATTTCTTTTGGAGGCCAACCTCAAGTTGGGGGGAAACCTTAGATTGGGGGACAACCTCAAGTTGGAGTCCATAACCCTATGTATGGAAAAAATGTGCCTGTGTTACAATCTCAACCTTGGAATCTTCCTTTCCAAGGAATCTACAAATGTCTGGGGGGAAACATCCTCAAGTCAATTCTTTTGTACCCCCTAACCTCGGTCAACCATATCCAGGTTCTATGAATCCCACTTGAGGTCAAAAATTTCAATCTAATTTTCCTTTCAAGGGAACATTCCTAATCAACCCAACCCTGTGTGCTATATGCCTCAAAATAATCCACAAACGAATCTGTCAGGATTGTCTAATTATTTGTAGATTGCTTATGGTCCTATTGATATACCTACAAGGATTCCCCCTCAAAATTACCAGTTTCCTCAAGTGAACAAACAGTTTCCTTTTCTGGCCACTTTGGATTTACCTAATTTGTCTAGGATTTTGAATGATCTTATTCTACATTCTCCTTATTGGCCCGTCATACTGGCCAAATTATCGTCTGACATTCCTAAATTTGGTGGTTGAGCAGGAGAAGATCCAAATAATCATTTTATGACGTTTCATCTATGGTGTTCATCTAACTACTTGATGGATGACTCCATCAGATTATGACTTTTCCAACGAACTCTCACGGGTTTAGTAGAAAAATGGTACATCAAGTTACCACGAGGCTTCTTTAATGACTTTAACACCCTATCCATGGCCTTTTTGACACATTATTAGTTTCCAATTCAATACGAGACAGGAACCAAAATTTTGAGTTCTTTTAAACAATCCTCATCCACTCATATTTCTGATCACATCCATGAGTGGAGGAGGAGAAGACGTTTTATCAAAGTTCCTCTTCATGATCAACTATTAGCTGAGTGGTTTACCAAATCACTCATTGGAACTATTCCTCATGATTTCTCCATGGGTGGTGTTTTCACTGAAGAGCAAGTTCTTGGTCATTCTCAGTACCTAGATCTCGTTTATTCGCAAACAAGAACACTTTACGATTTAATCCCTGACGATCCTCGTCCTTCTACAAATCCTACCCCAACACCTTCAGCAGCTTCTCATGATGTTGATGGTGTGATTGGCACCTTTCTTTATGAGACTCATTCTACACATGTTGGTCACACCAATCCCAAATCTAATAATTATAATGTACAAAATAATCATACTCCTACTCCTTCCACCGGTAAGATTGTTGAGGTTAATTATGTTCAATCCACACCTGTTGGGAAAAACTAAAATAAATGGAAAGGGAAGGGTAAGAATAAGGAGGACAAGAATAATAATCCACAATCTGATAAAGCCAAAATGCAAACCGCTAATGAGAAAGATAAATGTAAACCTCGTTACCATTGTCTTATCTGTGGTGATGATCATTACACGAAATATTGTCCAAGACGCAATAAGGTTACTAATCTCCTCTAAGAAACCGAAAAGCCTTCTACACCTATTGTTTTATCACAACTTTTCCCTTCTCAATAGCAGGCCCAACTGGTCATTCATGACCAAGCTTCTCCTTCTACCTCCTCTTATGTCCTTATGTGTACTGGTGACTCTAAAAAGAATGAAGTTGCAATCGTAACTCGAGCCAAATATTACTCGCCGTCAAAAGAGAAATTTGATGATATACCACCTTCGTTGGTTCAACCTTCTCCTCCAACTTCACCTCCAAACGGTTCTCTTCATCTCAAAAGACCGGGTCTCGATACAGTTCTTTGCCCTTCTCCCAAGGGTGTTGTTCGAAATTCTGCGTTCAATCCTCATGCACGTGCTGCCCAAAAATACAGAATTGTAGAATACCTTGTGGAATCACCTTCTACGATGTTATCTCTCAAAGTCCTTCAAATTTTTCCTTCTAAACCGAAGGCATTATTAAAGGCCATTGGCGTAATTGATCCTACAGATACTAATTTGATAATATTTGACTTGGAAGATCACATTCCAAGGCTTCCTTCTCAGTTAGCGTTTCAGATCCAAGTTGTTGTTGAAAACAAGAATATCTATAGAACCGTTATTGATTAAGGAGACTTGACTTGTGTTATGTCCATTACTTGTTCGAAAGCTATTGGCTCTCCTTCTCTCACCGAATCACACAATACACTTAAGGCCTTCAATGGTACAGGTTTTAAACCTTATGGTGTTCTTCCCTCATTGTCTATTACGTTGGAAGGTAAATCGGTCAACGTCGAGGTTGAGGTATTCAATGCACCTCTTGATTATAACCTTTTACTTGGCCATAATTGGATTGATTTACGTGCAGTTCTGCCTATCCTTTTCCGTGTGATACGTTTCTCGTACCAAGGAAAGGTTGTTACTGTTGACCAATTGGCCTTCTTTAATTTTGATTCTCGTACTAGCAACATGCCCTTTATCTTGAAGACACCTCCTAGTTACAAGAATGTCAGTGTGGATATTTTGAAAGATTCAACTTCAATGGGTACATTTCCAATCCCACCACCCGATATTCACCCACCTTTTTTTGCCTCTATTAACATGATCTCAACCATTGTTCATGAAACCCCTAAGTCATATGACCCATGGATAGTACCTAGCCCTGGTGATTACCTTCGTTATGACGACAATATGCCTTTAAGTCTAGTTGAATCCTCTTACCAAGCTATTCAATCGACAACCCCCTCTCCCCCCTCTCTCTGTGATTCATCTCCTTATATGTTCTACATGATCTTTCCTATTGATGAGATGATCATGTTAGTCATGTCTATGGAAGATACCACATGGGATGATGGAAATCATCACTCCATTCTCTTCCTAGAACGTGATACCATAGAAAGATACCAATGGATTTCAACTCTATCGACAATTGTCGTTATTTCTTCAATTCCTGAGTCAATGCACGATGTGT
This sequence comes from Picea glauca, assembly GCA_000966675.3. NCBI lineage: Eukaryota > Viridiplantae > Streptophyta > Pinopsida > Pinales > Pinaceae > Picea > Picea glauca. The sequence continues at coordinate 17,998 of JZKD02S0219529.1, read as the reverse complement.
TGTACGAAGGGAACTTGAGTAAAATTTTGCCTACCGTCCCTCTCGACATTTCACTTAAACTTGGAATTGTGGAGAATGTTCATATTGAGGCCTCTTGTTCTACAGATGAGGTCCACATGTATAAAGCACTTTTCGAAAAAATTTGCGATGTTTTCTCCTGGAGTTATGAAGAAATGCCAGGTATTGATCTTGATATCGTTGTGCATGATATTAAGACATATCTGGACGCTAAACCCGTTCGACAGAGACTTTTCCCAGTCCATCCACGTAAATTTGTTGCTATCAATCTTGAAGTTGAAAAACTTCTTAAAGTTGGATTTATATATCCTATGGCTTTGACTGATTGGGTATCCAATCTTGTTTCGGTAAACAAAAAACAATGTACCATCCGCATGTGCATAGATTATAGGGATATAAATCACGCTTGTCCTAAGGACAATTACCCAATCCCTTTCATTGACCAGATCGTTGACGACTTTTCCTAGAGCAAAATCTTCTCCTTGATGGATGGTTTCTTCGGCTATAATCAAATTAATATTTTACCAGCAAACAAACACAAGACCACTTTTATTTTCCCTTGGGGAACCTTTGCCTACCGGAAATTACACTTTGGTCTCAAGAACACTGGTGCGACCTTTTAGCGTGCTATATCTTATTCTTTCCATGATATTAAGCACATTGTGCAACCTTACCTTGATGATATGTCGGCGCATTCCATGCGTTGCCAAGATCACTCGACACATTTAAGGACCATTTTTGTATGATGTATTTATTATTGCATACGTTTGAACCCACACAAATGTGTTTTTTGTGTGGAGTCTGGACGACTTCTTGGTTTTATCATGTCGATACACAAGATTCAAGTAGACCCCTTGAAGGTTGAGGCCATTCTTAATCTACCTCCTCCTTCCACACTATGCCAGCTCCAAAGTTTGCAAGGGAAGGAAAACTTTTTGCGTCGTTTCATCCCTAATTACGTTGAACTTACGAAAGGATTCACTCGGCTACTCAAGAAAGGTTATGATTTTGTATGGGACGATACTACAAACAAAACCTTTGAAGCTTTGAAACTTGCCTTAACCCATACACCATTGTTGTTTCCCCCTAACTATAGCCGAGATTACTTCCTCTACTTAGCCACTTCGAACTCTACCATTGATATGGTATTAGTCCAAGAGGATGATTCACATGAAAAACATGTGATATACTATTTGAGTCGGAGTCTCATGACTACCGAAACCAAATACCTACATGTGGAGAAATTGGCCTTGGCAGTTGTTCACGTTGTCCAATGTTTTCATCATTATATCATATTACGCAGAACCATTATTATTTCCGATTGCAACCTCATGCAACATATTCTTACTCGACAATTGCTAGGGGGAAAGTACTCCAAATGGATAGTGATTCTCTGGGCATTTGACTTGAAGTTTGAACGCTCTAAGTCAAAGAAATCTTTGGTTTTTTTCGAATTAATATGTGACCTTCCCTCTACTAAGACAAAAAATGTGGTAGAGGATTCCTTTCCTGATGAATCCCTTTTTTTTATCAGTTTCAATGACGTATGTGTTGGCAGCCCTACAGGATTTCATTATTTGAACAACAAATGACACTTTCTGTCCACAAATATTATCATTTTGAGACGATTACTGGATTATAATAGATGATCATTAATTCTTTAAAGTTCTCATTTTCGTTTTGTTTTCATGTTTGATTCATGACTCAAAGCATGAATCAAACATGAAAAATTAGCTTTGTTTTATATTCCTATACAAAAAATTATTTTAAAGGGTCATTATGCTTATATCCATTCTATATCTAACACTTGAATGACTTACCTTTTGAATGTTTTGAATATTGATATGATTTCTATGTATTTGTTTGCATTTTGAATTGTTTGTGTTGATATATTTAAACCCTTTGAAAAAACTATGGTCATGCTAGTCATGAGAATTAATGTGCAATTATCATACTCTGTACTTGATCCATCTTGTTGGCACAGAGAATTAATAGTCCTTTTATTACGGGTTATAGTTTTTTTCATTCTCTGTACGCACGTTTTTCATTACCAGGTATGGTCAAGCATCAAGACCGAACCCTCGAAGTCCATATTATTATTGCACAGAGGCATCATTTGTTTTTTTTTCATTTTATCTGCTCAGATTTGTTTCTTTTACTCCTACCATCTAAAACCAGAGCTATCTTGAGTCGCCCCTGTTACACCCCAGTCATATTTTTAATGTCTCATGTTGTATGAATAGAGCCGAATGGATCTCAAGCATTGTTATCTCATGACGATGCATCTGAAGATTTAAAAGGTCAGGGCTGGGATGCCTTCATCAAAAGGTTCGATGGTCATAACCTTCATGTGGCTAAGGAATTTTCTCAGACGTTCGATGGGTGTAGGGAGAAAATTGGAGATATCCAATTAGAGGTAACAGAGGAGTTTGTGAGTGAACCCACAGGGCTTCCATCTATCAGCGAAAAGTGGTTCAAAAATTCAAAGATACAATAAGTTTCATGGAGCCTCTTCATGACCTCCAGGAAAATCAATTGTTGTGAAAAAGGTATCCCTATTTGTTTTCTTAAAGATAGATGGCATGGTCTTTTGTCAATCCTCAAACAGTTTGAAACTTGTGAGGGTCATTACAGTCTAGTTTTTCTCTATCATATACGATTTCTTAAGAATTTCATAGGTTTTCAATTAAATGTTCCCTTCTATCTACTAAGAATCTTGTACAAAATGTCTAAAAGGTATAAGAGACAGAGCCTCGACTCTAGTCTCTTTCACCACGGCTTAATTAAAATGTTGTTGGTTCACCGTTTGACAATCCTAGGCGATTGTTGGGATGTTTTTTTAACTAGAAATAGCTTTGCTAACACCATTCCTGTAGAAACCCCTATTTCGGGTGAACCACTGATAAGAAAACAGTTTGACATTTCAAGTAATGATCCAGTCTCTCTAAAGAGAAAACCTCAAGATGAGGTAATTCCCATTCAGTCTTTACATGAGCAACAATTTGTTGGTTATGAGTTGAATGAAACCCCTATGCATGAATTAGATTCTATCCATAACGCCACTGTAAAATCCAATATCAAAAAATATCGCAATCAGGAAAAACAAAAATACATGGCTCTGGGGTTTCAGAACAAAAGATTTGGTCACCTTATTTCAATAAATTTAAGGAATCAAACTAAACCACATTTGAGCTTGATCGACCCGATCAAGGTCAATGAGGTCTCAGATCCCGAAATTGAATATTTCCTAGCAGAAGAAGATCCAGATCGTTAAAGATCTTATCCTGCTCAACTGTATGAATTTGTTAATAATCTTCCACCGTGTCTCAAGGGAAACGATGGGTTCACTAGTATTAGTATTGGTCAAGGGCACATAGCAGGTACGGTTGATACAACTAGACTTGACTGTACACTTCGCCAACATATCGCTCCTCCTGTACAATGTGAGGTCTGCCTACATTGGATTGAATGATACTATATTGATATTCCCCTCCTCTGAGATAGGATTAAAACACTCACAGCTCATAGTGAATTACTGAGAAAATAAAATCGTGACCTCATAGAAAACGAGGAGAGACAAGCTAAACATCTTAAGAAGACAGGTAACATTGTGATAAAAAAATGCAGACAGTGTTAATGCCATAATCAATTATGAGCTATTATGATCCATGTTTAGTTGATGGATGAAATGGTAAAATGGTTTTTCCCTCTTATTATAATCATGTTATCTTTTTGAATCAAATTGGTTTAAAATTAGATTTTTTTTGNTTTTGTACCCCCTAACCTCGGTCAACCATATCCAGGTTCTATGAATCCCACTTGAGGTCAAAAATTTCAATCTAATTTTCCTTTCAAGGGAACATTCCTAATCAACCCAACCCTGTGTGCTATATGCCTCAAAATAATCCACAAACGAATCTGTCAGGATTGTCTAATTATTTGTAGATTGCTTATGGTCCTATTGATATACCTACAAGGATTCCCCCTCAAAATTACCAGTTTCCTCAAGTGAACAAACAGTTTCCTTTTCTGGCCACTTTGGATTTACCTAATTTGTCTAGGATTTTGAATGATCTTATTCTACATTCTCCTTATTGGCCCGTCATACTGGCCAAATTATCGTCTGACATTCCTAAATTTGGTGGTTGAGCAGGAGAAGATCCAAATAATCATTTTATGACGTTTCATCTATGGTGTTCATCTAACTACTTGATGGATGACTCCATCAGATTATGACTTTTCCAACGAACTCTCACGGGTTTAGTAGAAAAATGGTACATCAAGTTACCACGAGGCTTCTTTAATGACTTTAACACCCTATCCATGGCCTTTTTGACACATTATTAGTTTCCAATTCAATACGAGACAGGAACCAAAATTTTGAGTTCTTTTAAACAATCCTCATCCACTCATATTTCTGATCACATCCATGAGTGGAGGAGGAGAAGACGTTTTATCAAAGTTCCTCTTCATGATCAACTATTAGCTGAGTGGTTTACCAAATCACTCATTGGAACTATTCCTCATGATTTCTCCATGGGTGGTGTTTTCACTGAAGAGCAAGTTCTTGGTCATTCTCAGTACCTAGATCTCGTTTATTCGCAAACAAGAACACTTTACGATTTAATCCCTGACGATCCTCGTCCTTCTACAAATCCTACCCCAACACCTTCAGCAGCTTCTCATGATGTTGATGGTGTGATTGGCACCTTTCTTTATGAGACTCATTCTACACATGTTGGTCACACCAATCCCAAATCTAATAATTATAATGTACAAAATAATCATACTCCTACTCCTTCCACCGGTAAGATTGTTGAGGTTAATTATGTTCAATCCACACCTGTTGGGAAAAACTAAAATAAATGGAAAGGGAAGGGTAAGAATAAGGAGGACAAGAATAATAATCCACAATCTGATAAAGCCAAAATGCAAACCGCTAATGAGAAAGATAAATGTAAACCTCGTTACCATTGTCTTATCTGTGGTGATGATCATTACACGAAATATTGTCCAAGACGCAATAAGGTTACTAATCTCCTCTAAGAAACCGAAAAGCCTTCTACACCTATTGTTTTATCACAACTTTTCCCTTCTCAATAGCAGGCCCAACTGGTCATTCATGACCAAGCTTCTCCTTCTACCTCCTCTTATGTCCTTATGTGTACTGGTGACTCTAAAAAGAATGAAGTTGCAATCGTAACTCGAGCCAAATATTACTCGCCGTCAAAAGAGAAATTTGATGATATACCACCTTCGTTGGTTCAACCTTCTCCTCCAACTTCACCTCCAAACGGTTCTCTTCATCTCAAAAGACCGGGTCTCGATACAGTTCTTTGCCCTTCTCCCAAGGGTGTTGTTCGAAATTCTGCGTTCAATCCTCATGCACGTGCTGCCCAAAAATACAGAATTGTAGAATACCTTGTGGAATCACCTTCTACGATGTTATCTCTCAAAGTCCTTCAAATTTTTCCTTCTAAACCGAAGGCATTATTAAAGGCCATTGGCGTAATTGATCCTACAGATACTAATTTGATAATATTTGACTTGGAAGATCACATTCCAAGGCTTCCTTCTCAGTTAGCGTTTCAGATCCAAGTTGTTGTTGAAAACAAGAATATCTATAGAACCGTTATTGATTAAGGAGACTTGACTTGTGTTATGTCCATTACTTGTTCGAAAGCTATTGGCTCTCCTTCTCTCACCGAATCACACAATACACTTAAGGCCTTCAATGGTACAGGTTTTAAACCTTATGGTGTTCTTCCCTCATTGTCTATTACGTTGGAAGGTAAATCGGTCAACGTCGAGGTTGAGGTATTCAATGCACCTCTTGATTATAACCTTTTACTTGGCCATAATTGGATTGATTTACGTGCAGTTCTGCCTATCCTTTTCCGTGTGATACGTTTCTCGTACCAAGGAAAGGTTGTTACTGTTGACCAATTGGCCTTCTTTAATTTTGATTCTCGTACTAGCAACATGCCCTTTATCTTGAAGACACCTCCTAGTTACAAGAATGTCAGTGTGGATATTTTGAAAGATTCAACTTCAATGGGTACATTTCCAATCCCACCACCCGATATTCACCCACCTTTTTTTGCCTCTATTAACATGATCTCAACCATTGTTCATGAAACCCCTAAGTCATATGACCCATGGATAGTACCTAGCCCTGGTGATTACCTTCGTTATGACGACAATATGCCTTTAAGTCTAGTTGAATCCTCTTACCAAGCTATTCAATCGACAACCCCCTCTCCCCCCTCTCTCTGTGATTCATCTCCTTATATGTTCTACATGATCTTTCCTATTGATGAGATGATCATGTTAGTCATGTCTATGGAAGATACCACATGGGATGATGGAAATCATCACTCCATTCTCTTCCTAGAACGTGATACCATAGAAAGATACCAATGGATTTCAACTCTATCGACAATTGTCGTTATTTCTTCAATTCCTGAGTCAATGCACGATGTGTTGTACGAAGGGAACTTGAGTAAAATTTTGCCTACCGTCCCTCTCGACATTTCACTTAAACTTGGAATTGTGGAGAATGTTCATATTGAGGCCTCTTGTTCTACAGATGAGGTCCACATGTATAAAGCACTTTTCGAAAAAATTTGCGATGTTTTCTCCTGGAGTTATGAAGAAATGCCAGGTATTGATCTTGATATCGTTGTGCATGATATTAAGACATATCTGGACGCTAAACCCGTTCGACAGAGACTTTTCCCAGTCCATCCACGTAAATTTGTTGCTATCAATCTTGAAGTTGAAAAACTTCTTAAAGTTGGATTTATATATCCTATGGCTTTGACTGATTGGGTATCCAATCTTGTTTCGGTAAACAAAAAACAATGTACCATCCGCATGTGCATAGATTATAGGGATATAAATCACGCTTGTCCTAAGGACAATTACCCAATCCCTTTCATTGACCAGATCGTTGACGACTTTTCCTAGAGCAAAATCTTCTCCTTGATGGATGGTTTCTTCGGCTATAATCAAATTAATATTTTACCAGCAAACAAACACAAGACCACTTTTATTTTCCCTTGGGGAACCTTTGCCTACCGGAAATTACACTTTGGTCTCAAGAACACTGGTGCGACCTTTTAGCGTGCTATATCTTATTCTTTCCATGATATTAAGCACATTGTGCAACCTTACCTTGATGATATGTCGGCGCATTCCATGCGTTGCCAAGATCACTCGACACATTTAAGGACCATTTTTGTATGATGTATTTATTATTGCATACGTTTGAACCCACACAAATGTGTTTTTTGTGTGGAGTCTGGACGACTTCTTGGTTTTATCATGTCGATACACAAGATTCAAGTAGACCCCTTGAAGGTTGAGGCCATTCTTAATCTACCTCCTCCTTCCACACTATGCCAGCTCCAAAGTTTGCAAGGGAAGGAAAACTTTTTGCGTCGTTTCATCCCTAATTACGTTGAACTTACGAAAGGATTCACTCGGCTACTCAAGAAAGGTTATGATTTTGTATGGGACGATACTACAAACAAAACCTTTGAAGCTTTGAAACTTGCCTTAACCCATACACCATTGTTGTTTCCCCCTAACTATAGCCGAGATTACTTCCTCTACTTAGCCACTTCGAACTCTACCATTGATATGGTATTAGTCCAAGAGGATGATTCACATGAAAAACATGTGATATACTATTTGAGTCGGAGTCTCATGACTACCGAAACCAAATACCTACATGTGGAGAAATTGGCCTTGGCAGTTGTTCACGTTGTCCAATGTTTTCATCATTATATCATATTACGCAGAACCATTATTATTTCCGATTGCAACCTCATGCAACATATTCTTACTCGACAATTGCTAGGGGGAAAGTACTCCAAATGGATAGTGATTCTCTGGGCATTTGACTTGAAGTTTGAACGCTCTAAGTCAAAGAAATCTTTGGTTTTTTTCGAATTAATATGTGACCTTCCCTCTACTAAGACAAAAAATGTGGTAGAGGATTCCTTTCCTGATGAATCCCTTTTTTTTATCAGTTTCAATGACGTATGTGTTGGCAGCCCTACAGGATTTCATTATTTGAACAACAAATGACACTTTCTGTCCACAAATATTATCATTTTGAGACGATTACTGGATTATAATAGATGATCATTAATTCTTTAAAGTTCTCATTTTCGTTTTGTTTTCATGTTTGATTCATGACTCAAAGCATGAATCAAACATGAAAAATTAGCTTTGTTTTATATTCCTATACAAAAAATTATTTTAAAGGGTCATTATGCTTATATCCATTCTATATCTAACACTTGAATGACTTACCTTTTGAATGTTTTGAATATTGATATGATTTCTATGTATTTGTTTGCATTTTGAATTGTTTGTGTTGATATATTTAAACCCTTTGAAAAAACTATGGTCATGCTAGTCATGAGAATTAATGTGCAATTATCATACTCTGTACTTGATCCATCTTGTTGGCACAGAGAATTAATAGTCCTTTTATTACGGGTTATAGTTTTTTTCATTCTCTGTACGCACGTTTTTCATTACCAGGTATGGTCAAGCATCAAGACCGAACCCTCGAAGTCCATATTATTATTGCACAGAGGCATCATTTGTTTTTTTTTCATTTTATCTGCTCAGATTTGTTTCTTTTACTCCTACCATCTAAAACCAGAGCTATCTTGAGTCGCCCCTGTTACACCCCAGTCATATTTTTAATGTCTCATGTTGTATGAATAGAGCCGAATGGATCTCAAGCATTGTTATCTCATGACGATGCATCTGAAGATTTAAAAGGTCAGGGCTGGGATGCCTTCATCAAAAGGTTCGATGGTCATAACCTTCATGTGGCTAAGGAATTTTCTCAGACGTTCGATGGGTGTAGGGAGAAAATTGGAGATATCCAATTAGAGGTAACAGAGGAGTTTGTGAGTGAACCCACAGGGCTTCCATCTATCAGCGAAAAGTGGTTCAAAAATTCAAAGATACAATAAGTTTCATGGAGCCTCTTCATGACCTCCAGGAAAATCAATTGTTGTGAAAAAGGTATCCCTATTTGTTTTCTTAAAGATAGATGGCATGGTCTTTTGTCAATCCTCAAACAGTTTGAAACTTGTGAGGGTCATTACAGTCTAGTTTTTCTCTATCATATACGATTTCTTAAGAATTTCATAGGTTTTCAATTAAATGTTCCCTTCTATCTACTAAGAATCTTGTACAAAATGTCTAAAAGGTATAAGAGACAGAGCCTCGACTCTAGTCTCTTTCACCACGGCTTAATTAAAATGTTGTTGGTTCACCGTTTGACAATCCTAGGTGATTGTTGGGATGTTTTTTTAACTAGAAATAGCTTTGCTAACACCATTCCTGTAGAAACCCCTATTTTGGGTGAACCACTGATAAGAAAACAGTTTGACATTTCAAGTAATGAGCCGGACTCTCTAAAGAGAAAACCTCAAGATGAGGTAATTCCCATTCAGTATTTACATGAGCAACAATTTGTTGGTTACGAGTTGAATGAAACCCATATGCATGAATTAGATTCTATCCATAACGCCACTGTAAAATCCGATATCAAAAAATATCGCAATCAGGCAAAACAAAAATACATGGCTCTGGGGTTTCAGAACAAAAGATTTGGTCGCCTTATTTCGATAAATTTAAGGAATCAAACTAAACCACATTTGAGCTTGATCGACCCGATCGAGGTCAATGAGGTCTCAGATCCCGAAATTGAATATTTCCTAGCAGAAGAAGATCCAGATCATTAAAGATCTTATCCTGCTCAACTGTATGAATTTGTTAATAATCTTCCACCGTGTCTCAAGGGAAACGATGGGTTCACTAGTATTAGTATTGGTCAAGGGAACATAGCAGGTACTGTTGATACAACTAGACTTGACTGTACACTTCGCCAACATATCGCTCCTCCTGTACAATGTGAGGTCTGCCTACATTGGATTGAATGATACTATATTGATATTCCCCTCCTCTGAGCTAGGATTAAAACACTCACAGCTCACAGTGAATTACTGAGAAAATAAAATCGTGACCTCATAGAAAATGAGGAGAGACAAGCTAAACATCTTAAGAAGACAGGTAACATTGTGATAAAAAAATGCAGACGGTTTTAATGCCATAATCAATTCTGAGCTATTATGATCCATGTTTAGTTGATGGATGAAATGGTAAAATGGTTTTTCCCTCTTATTATAATCATGTTATCTTTTTGAATCAAATTGGTTTAAAATTAGATTTTTTTTGCCAATATAATACTGGCTACAAAATCCTTCGATTATTTAGCCAAGTTATTTTTGAATAAAAAATTAGTAGTTAGTTGTTAATAAATTATCTAACTTGTTCTTGTTTCATTTTYAGGACATGCTAGATCTTGATGCTAATTTTSTGAGGTGGAACATGTTCGATTTAGATGATTAGTATCTCTTTCCTGTTTATTTTGTAAAGAAAGAAAGACTTTATTAATTTTTGAAAATAAACAATTCAGTTATGAGTGGTTGTATGCCCTCCATTTTTGTAATATTTTGATCTCATGAGATCTGATCCTATCCTAGGAGATAGGAAGATGAGATTTCAAAAAACAATTTAAATAATCTGCATTTTGTAAGTGAAGGCATCTTGTCCTGGAACCAATTATGGACAAATGATTTTTAGAACTTAATGGAATAGTGTACAACATTTTGGCTTTAGTCCATTGTGAATGTTGTCTCATTGATGTTTTGTTTTCTTTAATCTTGGTATATTAATATGTTGTGTAGATTTAGTCCCAATGACATGTTATTTTCCATGATATTCATGCTATAGATGTCGTTCATGATTTGTTGTTCCAGATGTTGTGACTGTCCTCATCGTATCAATTCTATTATCAGGATTTTTATTTGATGTTTAGTTGATGAATGAAATGAATGTATTACACAAATATTTCTCTGACTATAATCATTTTCAATTATAATATCACAGAATTAATATGTGTTCCCTATTATGTTCTTAAATCCCAACTGCCAATACATTCTTTGAATTTATTCAGGAAAATTGCAGTATAAGCCTATTGTAGATTTCTTTCACAGGCGGGGCGGTTGGATGCTCTTGGTTTGTACAGAAGCACAGACACATTTAATGAATTAATAACAGGTTAGCTTCACTTGCTTCTAATTTATGTCATTTTACATATTACTGAAACAGGAGAATCTCAAATTGGCTTTGACTATCTGTGTATCTTTGTTTCACAATTTAGTTAACTCAAGTTTTATAGGATTTATTATTAGAAAACAGAAAATATAAAAATGTGTTTTCTTTATCTGCTTCTCAAAACAAATTAGCTTTACATTGATTTTGTATTTTTCCATTAAAACTTGCAACCTGTAAATTATGTTCATAAGTGATATTTTTATGCTTTCTTTCTCTGCTTAAATACTTTTATAATAATTATATCAGAGTATATGTATATATTATAGTTTTAACATTAGTTAGTTTATTCCCTTTCTTTATTTCAGGACTTTAGATTGGCTAACAGAGCCATTGAACCCGTCAGAATAGGTTACACTAAACGGATTGGGTTATTTAGACAACCCCGGACCAAACTTGTTCTTCCAGTTGACAGCTTGTCAATTTTTCCCATCAACAAATGGCGCTAGAAGGAGGGCATAATTTCAATTGATGGCATGTTGAAGTCGTAAGACTCCCCCCCCTTACACTTTCTCCCCTATCGTAACCCGTATTCATTCAGGCAACATCGTTATGCTTGAAACAACAAGCACCTCAAGCGATAATCCTGAGTTTCCCGTTGAACCAGTGACACCAGCTCCTCAAGGGGCCAACATACAATAAATTGTTCGTCATTCACTTATAAGGACACATAGTACCTTGGTCTGTATCAGACAACTTGGTAGGCCTCTTAATCAACCCTTAGATTTCTTGGATATCCAAGAACAACTTGAAGGCACTGGTCTGCTTTTAAGCCCTTTAGGAGATAATACTATTGATCCTACTGAAACACATACTCTTGAAGTTGGAGGATCTGGTATCCCACCTTTCCCACCTAGTTCATCTCCATCTTCTTCGGGAGGAGAGTCATATGACGAAGGTAGCTCCTCGTCTGAACCATCTCAGCCTTCGACACCACCAACACCCATGGAAAACCAAAACAATCCCACCAAACCTTAGCTCGATCAAGATGTCATGGTTGTACCTGGACCTCAACACCCATTGCCAAAACACCCGGAGAAATGGTTGCCTAAATTTGATCCGGATTCTAAGAAATCTGTTGAAGATCACATAAAGAAGTTTATGTTGACCATTAGACTCCGAAGTGTAGAGCATGATGACATAGTATCCAGACTCTTTATTTATACATTCGAGGGAAATGCCTCCACGTGGTATTTCACCCAACAACCCCAAAACATTGTCTCCTGGGACAAGTTTGAAACTTGTTTCTTAGAGAAGTTTGGAGATGATAAATCTCTTGAAGTCTTGGTTATGGATCTCTCCATCCTAAAAATGAACCCTAAAGAGAAAGTAAATGATTTTAACCAATTATTTCTTATGTTAAAGAATCGAATTCCCACAGATTCAATGCTCGTTGAAAGTCTAATTTTTGCATATTACACCAAAGCTCTACACAACAACATAGCAATTTGGGTCAGAAGTTCTAAGAATAACAGGTTGTTGGAAGCCTTTGAGGAGTCAAGCCAAATCAAAAAGGATATATTAAGCTTAAAAGACAATCTCAACAGTGAAGCTGAAACAACTTCATCCTCTAAAAATAAAATAGAAATCCTTACTAGGCCTCCCCAAGCCAAAAGTTAGCCTAAAACTTTAGACTTAGAAAGCTTGCAGAAATCTTTCCAAAAACTATCAAATCAAGTCATGTACTTGAAGAGATCATCCGAGGAGGCATCCTTGAGCAAAGGAAACTTTAAACCTCCTTTTAGAAAACCTTTTCCTCCCAAACGGCCAAATCCGACCACTGAAGGTCTCAATTTTGAAAGCTTGCAGTACACTTTGAAAAATATTCTAGAAGCACATGATAATTCTACTTCTTCTCCTCCTAAAAGTTCTGAAGACATAGTTGAGGAAGAAGTGTCGGAAGAAGAAGATTCATCTCCCAATATATTTGGACACTTCTCTTACAATATTTTTCAAGCAAACTTTGAAATTTTCCACCCTTACAGCACAAGAAGCAAAAAACAGAGCAAACCTTCTTCTGAAGTGAGTAATAATGTGCCTCCAAAATAGTCGAAACAAGCTGAAATAAAACAGAGTTTAGCAGCCCCGGTTTTAGAATATGACTTGATTGAAGATCTAAAAAAACTAAGGGCTAATTTTTTTGTTTTTGATCTTTTGAAATTTCCTCTTATTCTGTAGAAAATGTTTCAAAGTATCGCAAAAAATAGTAAGAACAACGATCCTAGCAGCAAGAAAACTGCAGAAATCAGTTCTAAAACAACCAAAAATATCCCTACTAAAATGACATCTGAACCTCTGGATAAAAGGGACCTAGCTGAAAAAATTGTATCAAATGTAGATAAAACTATTTTAAGGACAACGACAAAATATCATCAGAATTATGTTGTTAATGCTCGTAAAAATGTCCCTCCTTTTTTGTTAACTTTCAAAAATTTTAATAGAAATATACATAATTGCATGGTTGATTATGGTGCATCATCAAATTTAATGCCTTTATATGTGTGTCAAAAAATTAACGCAGAAGTTCAACCTTCTGATCTCAAAATAATTTAGCTTGATCGGACGAACGTTAAGGTAATCGGTGAACTTAAGAATGTTCTAGTTAGGTTATATTTTAATCCTAAGGTTCACCAAATTATTGACATTATTGTGGTTGACATCCCTAAAGTATATGGTTTGTTTTTAAGCAGGTACTAGGCCGAACAACTGCATGGTTACTTTTCCACAGATTGGTCTCATCTATGGTTACCGGAAAATGGACACCCAAATAAAATTAGGATAAACCGCGAACGCTATATCAAGCACACCATGATGGATATGAATGATGAAAATGAGCCTTTTACTGCATCCACTAATTCTTTTGAAATGCAGGGAATGAACACCTTCTTTGGTAACTTCATGACCAAAATTTCCCCCTTCCCTGATCCTGGGCAACAATCAGAACTTATGACCTGTACTCAGTCATCAACTTTGCCAAGTGTGTCAAACACTTCCAGTGAAGCTCAAATCTGGTCATTGTACTTTAACGAATCCAAATCCAAAGAAGGAGATGGTGCAAGATGTGTACTCATCGATCCCCAGGTAATAATACTTTCATTTCCTGTCAATTAGAGTTCGAGTGCACTAATAATACCGTCGAATATGAAGCGCTTCTACAAGGGCTCAAGAAAGCTTTGAAAATGGGCATAAGAAATTTAGTGGTATTTGGTGATTCAGAAATCATGGTTAGGCAGGTAAGAAATTACATACATTGCCTATCACCACATCTGAAAAGTTACCAAGCTGAGGTATGGAGTTTGATGCAAAAATTTGTAGCATTTAATACAAATTCCATTCCTAGGATAAATAATTCAGAGGATGATTTATTGGCTAATGTTTCTTCTAAACTATTGCCTGCAAAAGGTCTTTCCCCTAATGCATTTTCGATTGAATTATTGCTTAGGCTGTTGATCCCGGATAATAATACCAATTGGAGAGTGTTCAACGATGATCAACAAATCATTAAACTCTTGCATATGGAGGACACCTTCCAAGGTGCGGTCATCGATGAAGGCACTCACGATGAAAATCTTCGCAACTTCATGGTAATATTAGATCCTAGATCTCCTGAATCGATGTCTAATATGGTGAATTCTATCCCTAGATCTGGTGTAAGACTAGAGAGGTTTTATGACTTACATGATAAGTTTAAAGGGTCAGCTAATTGTAAAACAAACAATTCTTCTTTGACTTATGAGACGGTAAATCTAGGGACTAAGGAAAATCCTCAAAATATTAATTTGGGATCGGGATGCTCCGAGCAAGAACGATCTACCTTTATTAAATTGTTTAAAGAATTTAAAGACATTTTTTTCCTGAACATATGATGATTTGAAAACATTTTACCCTAATATAATATAACATGTCATCCCCATGAAACCAAAAACTCATCCTTTTCAGCAAAAATTAAGAAATATGCACCCCAAATTAGAACCCACTGTCATTAAAGAACTGAATAAACTACTAATTGCAAAGATAATTTTCCTAGTGAGACACACACAATGGGTGTCTAATCTAATTCCTGTAAAGAAGAAAAGCATTGAAATTTGACTCTGTGTCAACTTTTGTAACTTGAACCAAGCATATGATAAAGACAACTATCTCATTCCTCCAATGGAACAGATCCTTCAGAAGGCATCTGGTTCAAAAAGACTATCTCTGATAGATGTTTTTTCAGGATATAACCAGCTCCTCATGCCTCTGCCAGATCATCTCAAGACTAGTTTTTATACCCCATGGGGTACTTATGCCTGTAGGAAGATGCCTTTTGGGCTCATAAATGTCGGGGCCACTTTCTATAGAGAAATGGAAATTTTCTTTCATGGTATCGTAAATCAATTAGTAGTGGTTTATCTTGATGACATTACCGTTTTTTCTAAAAACAAGAAAGATTACTTGTCTCACCTTAGGGTTGTCCTAGAACGATGCCGCAAATATGGCATATCTCTCAACCCTAAGAAAGTAGTCTTTGTTGTAGAGCAAGGAAAATTACTTGGGTTCATAGTGTCCAAAGACAGAATGATTATTGACCCAGAAAGAACTCAAGTTATTGCTAAACTCTCCCCTCCCTCTTCCAAAAAATCCATGTAATCCTTTTTAGGAAAAATTAACTTCGTCAGAAGATTTGTCCCAAGTTTCTCAGAAATGGTAAGGCCTTTACAAAATTTAATTAAAAAGGATGTTTAGTATCGTTTGGGACCCCAATAAAGTCAATATTTTGATTCTATTATAAAATCAATAGTAGAAGCTCCTTCCTTGATGAGCCCTGATTTTTCCAAAGATTTCACTCTTTACACTTTCGCCTCTGATCGATCTTATGTTGTTGTGTTGACACAAAAGAATGTTGAAAGCACTGAAATACCCATTTCCTTCATGAGCTCATCCTTTAAAGGAGAAGAGATAAATTACCCAACTGTAGATCAACAAGCGTATATTGTTTTTAAAGAAGTGAAACACTTCCGGTCATATCTGTTGAAATCCATAACTAAAGTCATTGTTCCTTACCCCGCTGTGAGAAACTGGTTAGTACAAAAGGAATTGGGTGAAAAACGAGCAAACTGGATGACGTCATTACAAGAATATGACCTCGAAATAACCCCTGCACAAATTTTCAGAGGTCAAGGCCTGTGTAAACTAGTCGTTGATTCAGTTAAAGAACATGAAAGTCAAATTAACACTATAATTGTAAATCAACACAATGGAAACAAATCGGTTGTACACAAGTCGTTGCTAATTCTTGGTATGATGATATCAAATCTTATTTAACACATGGATCTTCTCCTTTCTATCTTGATCCTAGAAATAGAAGAGCACTCGAGTTAAAATCTACATCTTTTCAGTTCATAAATGATGTATTGTTTCGAAAGAATTTTGACGGTGTTCTTATGTGTTGTTTGGAAAAATATGAAGCAGAGAAAGTACTATCTGAACTTCACGCAAGTGAATCTAGTGGACACTTCGGTGGAGACACCACTTCTCACAAAGTGTTGAGAGATGGCTACTATTGGCCCACATTGTTTAAAGACACGCATGCACTGTGTCGTAAATGCATAATCTGTCAAAAGGTTGTTCGATGAGTAAAAAAGGCGGCATTCCCTTTGTTGCTTGTTATTGTAGATTCACCTTTTTAGCAGTGGGGTATTGACATCATAGGACTAATTAACCCTTATTCCTCACAACATCACAAATATATCATTACAACAGTGGATTATTTTACCAGATGGTCCGAAGTTGCACCTTTAAAAGTGGTAAACTTAAATCAGGTAGTATATTTCCTTAAGTAGAATATCATTACTAGATTCAGCATTCCTGAATGTTTATTCTTTGATAATGCATCTTATTTCTCATCCCTGGATATGAATGTATTCACTTTATAAAAAGGGATTAAATTGAAATATTATGCCAGCTACTACCCCCAAGGAAATGGTTTAGTGGAATCAACAAACAAAAAATTGATCAAGATTATCAAGAGGAAAGTTTTTGAAAATCACAAGAACTGGCACAATGCACTATTTAATGCACTCTGGGCTGACAGAGTGACACCAAAAATCTTTGTTGGTAACTCCCCTTTCTTCCTCATCTACAGGAGAGAAGCAATCCTGCCTCCTCATGTTTTACTTCCATCTTTGCAATTATTGCAGAAAGTCCAAGAAGAGGATTGCTCTCCTCTATAAAGTCGAATTAATGCCTTGTTAAAACTGGAGGAAGTGAGAGAACAAGTGAAGAAGAAGTTGGGGCAGCATCAACAGATTGTAAAAAGTTGGTTTGATTCAAACTCCTCTTTAGACATAAACTTAGAGGTAGGAGACTTGGTTCTCAAATGGGATAAACCCCATGAGGGAAAAGGGGAACACACCAAGTTCCAGAACCTGTGGTTGGGACCGTTTGTAATCACTAAAAAACTAGGTCCTAGTTCTTTCCACCTGCACAATTTAGAGGGACAACCAGACACTTTCCCAGTGAATGGCCAAGACCTCAAAAGATACTTCACCTAATGATACCAGATCCACCTCTTTGTACATATCTTTATTTTTGTTTTAAATCTCTTTTCTCTTTCTTGATTTTGGTTCTTTTCATTTCGCTTGTTTTTTACTATCTTCTGAATAAATAGTAACACTCATGCTCCCCCTATCATCATGATACTAATTTCCCTCCCCCTTTGACATCAATGGCAAAGGGTATGGCTTCTTCCCCTAAGTTTAATGGAAAAAGGTAACTCTCTTCTTTGGGGCTG
>JZKD02S0219518.1:0-21835 GCA_000966675.3 Picea glauca | reverse complement strand
TGGGAAAGAGATAAAGTGCCCCTTCTATTGATCATTTTCTTCTTCATAGTTCTCCCAAGGATCAGATTCATAATCATCATAAATGGGAACTGTGGTAAATCTCTTCTCTTCATCATGCTTCTCAGGATGGTTGATTTCCTCATAATATTTTTCTTTAATGAATAGAGGATAAGGCTCTAATGTATGCTCTTGGAAGTCCTTCATATCCACATCGGAATCTGATTCATAGTTTTCATACATGGGTTGGTTGCTCCCCAAGTCAACAAAATGTAAGACAGGGATCCGCTCTTCTTTATCTGAGTACTCATTAAAGATGGGTGAGGACAGAACTCTTTTACCTTGCAAAGAAAAATGAGCGACCTCTTGATTCTTCTCTTCAATCCTGGGTGAAAATACATCATGGGAAACCTCTTGAAGGAAAGGAGAAGGATATGCCTTCACAACTATCTCTTCTTTTACAACTGAGACAACATGTGCATCAAGGGCAGAATGTGATACATCTATGGCTATGCAATCATAAACACTATCAACACTCATATCTGGAAGACCTTCTTCTCGGGAAATAGAAAGAGAAAAGATTTCATCCACATTTGCAAAATATTCACTTTCATCCTTGTTTTCTCTCTCAATAAGATCTTCATCGGACTCATCACATGAGGAACACTCTATCATATGCAGAATGTGGAGTGTAAACCTCTTACAATAGTCATCAAAAATAAGATGAGTCGGGTAAATCTTCCGTAATTCAAATTAAAATCATCGTGAAAATACTTCAAAGAATGGATACTAGAAGCAGGGAGAGATTGACACCATTCACAAGCATCTTCCTCTAAATAAAATTTGAACATCTTGATAAAGACATCCTTATGAAAGAATCCATGTTCAAGCATGCATATATGAAATTTTAATAAGTGCTCGTCGGGATGGTCATGCTTGCTACCTCTGAATCTTGGAAGATAATCATCCCATTCATTTATAGTCGGCACTGGATGTGGATAACCATCGATGGATTATAAATTGAAGGGGGGGAATATCCAATCCAGGATTTTTTCCATTTTAGACCAGTAGAGTCGCCAATTGATCCTTTAACCATGGAGTTTCCAGGTGAAAGATATGAAAAATGAGGGTGTCTAGTCTTTGTTCACCATCAAAGGCCAGATCTGATGATTGTTTTCTCCCAAAGGATACTCGGTGTAGCCAAAAGTAGCCACACTGAAATAGCGGGGTTGAGATAGTGGAGATTCCACAGTGGAGTCGCCATGTTCAAGTGCAATCTTCAATAGTTATGATATCTTATGCACCTTCAGAATCAGAAGCTCATTGTCGTTCTACCCAAGGAAAAGTCTTCAATTCGTTCCCCGGCAACGATGCCAGAAATGTTAGCATTGATAGTCACCTCTGGATTGCATCGAAGGTAAGCCCAATACCCATCATAGTTTTTGGTGGATGTTGGTTTTATATCGATGGAGGTAAATGGAAAAAACTTAGAATTTGAATGATGTTCAACATAGAACTAGACAGGAAACGTACAGGGAAGTGAGGGCCACAACTAACTTCAGTCAGTGAATTGATTTTAAGTGTGATCAGAGGGAAGACTTAGTAAGAAAGGTGGACAAGCCTGCTATGAGAATCAGGCCTTCAAGAAGCTTCGAGAATAAAAAATCAGACTCAAGATCACTCTTAAGCTCAAGTTTCAGACACTGAAATGTGTCGAAACAACATAGTCACAACAACACAATGATCAAACCTACATCATCATGCAGCTACAAAAAATTGACTGGATCCTCCATGCCCAAGCCATTTAGTGTAAGAATCAGGAAAAAGATCACAACGAAGATGACTAAAACTGGTCACGATACCACTGCAATTAAACCTACATTACAATAACATAACAACCCTCGACTGGATCCTCCATGCCCGAGTGTTTTAGCACAGTTTTTACAAAGAGATGAAAAGAGGTTGACTTCTATTAATCTGAAAGTCTCAAATTGATTACATAACCAGAGAACAGCTCTGGCATCACAAGCATTACAAGATGGGAGCTCTTCTCAACCATTTGGCGACCCTAACAAAATATCAAAACTACTTATTTATACTCAGAACAGACCCCGACTATTAGGAGAATGATCTGATCACTACATTCAAAACTTTGCGTCTGAGCAGTCTTCTGTCAAACTGTGCATGCATTCTTCTGTTAGACGCAAGCTCAGATCAGTATGGGATTTGTAGGAAAATATGACCACAAGGGTACCACGGGCTGACGATTCAGTCCCCATAGTCGGGTCCTCCATACTTCTAATTACTAAGTGAGTCGAGGTTTAAACCAACCGACCTTCCTTCCATTAATTGCTTTCATCAGGAAGGGGAGGAGGCTTAATGCCCCACGGACTGTTCCAGGCGATGCCCTCGACCTTTTTGAGTCAATCCTGGCACCTCAAGGTCATGCATATCTCTGCGAAATCGACTCCCTCTCCTTCACGCTCCCATAGCTCTTGGTGTCAGCCTCTTCATCATGCGACACCGAGCCACAACCTGGTGCTTAGCTCCTGAGTGCTTCTCAATTTCACGTTTCGGGAGTTCATGTTGCATGAAACTTATGCATTGCTCCCAAAAAAACTTTGATTCGTGAAACTGTGAAATCGCTTATTTTCTACCACGTACCCCTCTGAATCGGACGACTCTTGTTGATTGCGGGTTTTGGGAGTTCGGATATTTTACGAACAACTTTAATAATGTTTCGAACTACTGATTCGCGTGACTATTTTTCACCATTGATTTTTCTCGATGATATCTACGACCCATATTAAATATTTTCTCAACCTTTGATCTCAGGCCTTTGCTACGGTGCTAAATTTCGAGCAAATTTTAAACTCCCAAAATAAAGCACGTCGTCGATCGATTCACCTGATGGATCTCTGTTGTTGAAGTTGATCTCACCCTTCTTCTTGTGCTTCAGGCCTGAAATGGATTGTTTGGAATGTTGCGCTTTGACGCTTCTTGTGCAGACCGCAAACTTGGACAACTTGTTGCCCTTGAAAACTATATGTGATAACAGAAGGAAGGAAGGATTTTCCTTGGAACCGAAAATCATTATGACATTGTAATTTTCCATTTGTTCTAGTGTCCCCTTCTTATCCATGAACTTACTCGCCTGGTCATACATCCGAGGAGTGTCCTTTCCAAACAACAAGCATTTAAAAACTGAGACAAAATCATTAAAAATTTCATAAAAATGTTGGGAGGCTATGTGCCTCCATAATTCTTGATACCATAAGGTTATCGGGTTGAATTCATAGTTTACCTTATTACACATAGATAATCTTGGAAACTGACAGCAATGTGCTATCACAAAAAAAAAATAAGATGACATAAATAATTTATTCTCCTTCTTTTATTGTGACAATTGGGAAGAGATTTCAATGGAAATCAACTTTCCCCAATCGAATATGGCATGTTCCTTAACCGTAAAGTATAAAATGTAAACAATCATGTGGGAAATGTTGGTTGTAGTTACTTATCCTATTATAAAATCCAAGCAATTTCCTGAAAAGGATTTTTGAATGAGATAACCTGCAATCTTGTGATGTCCTTGGGGACAGTCGTTGGGTTCTCCAGAAACTCAGGTAAGAGGTCCAACCCATTTTCATGCTTCTTTAATAGTTCTTTGCAATCTTATCCCTTGAAGGTAAGTGTTGGCTCAACAAGTCTCAACATCGTATGAAATACTTGAGGCGACAAAGAGACAAGGGAATGATCCTGAAATTAAATGATACGTTGGCTTGGAATATATCTCTTGGCGCACCAGGAGACCAACTCCTTACAGTCAAATACTTCCAGGACACAACCTGCGTGCGTAATTCCAGACGTCCAGATTACTTCCTTCTGGGCAGAAGGGTATGAGTAGTAAGAATATGCTCAGGAACATTGAAATCTCTGTTCCTCACGCCCGAAAATGTTCAATGTATCTCCATAGAACTATTGTCGAGTTACTGCCATAAGTTGACGAAAACATTCCTTTTCTCTAGATAATGTTTAAAATGAACTCTTAAGAGGGATAATATAATCCTCTGTAAATCTTGGTTTAATTCATTTTAATAAGAGATCTCCTCGATCCCTTCACTTATTAATGACAATATTTACGAACCTGCATGATGAGTTGTTATCATTCAAAGAATACTAAATGCGTATTGGGAAGAGCGCAAGGGTGGTGGGGACAGACGAGAGAGAAATAGGATTTGAGACTTTTGTGAACTCGCGAACCCGTGACTGTAGAAGGTTCAAAATTGGCTAAGTATAGAATAGTGTGGTGGTCAGATGGACTCGTGATGTGAGGGTATGGATGGAGATGAGGATCCTCAAGTTCGCCAACCTAGGAACCTGTTGTTCTGAAAAAATACTAAGTATAGAACGAGAAAGGGAAAGTAGAAGGGAAAAAAGGAAAGGGGAAAATGGGTAAGTATAGAAGAGGGAAACGAAAGGGAGAAAATAGTTTGGGAAAATAGAAAAGGGGAGGGAAATTTTAGAAGTGGGAAATGATCTCAACAACAGGCTCCAATTGTGGGATGATAACCCCTTGTGGGTTGTCAAGAATCCAGAATCTCTCGTGACCAGGTGCTTCCACCCATTTGGCTATGGAGTCAGATTAAGAATATACAAAATGAACAAAAATAAAATTATGTACAATGAGAATGAAAAAGTCTTAGGAGAAGAAACATTTCAAATGTTTCCCATTAACAGGAAGCATTAACCTTTTTCCTTTCATGTCTTGGAGCATATGGGAGTTAAATCCAAATATCTTCTCGACGACATATGGTCCGATATAGAGTGCTTCAAACATTGTATGCATGGATGGCTTATCCTTGGCCTTGTTCCAAAGTAGCACCAACTCTCCCTTCTGCAAGTTCTACATAGTTGTGTTTTGATCAAAATATCTCTTGACGCTCTACTACCTCTGAGAAGTTTGATTCAGGATTTTCTTTGTTCCTCTTCCAACTTCAGCAACTAGTTTATTCTCTTTTGGATGGGTGAACTATCTTTTGTATCCTCAGTATTAACCACAGAGATCAATGCATT
The DNA here is from genome assembly GCA_000966675.3 of Picea glauca. Lineage (NCBI taxonomy): Eukaryota > Viridiplantae > Streptophyta > Pinopsida > Pinales > Pinaceae > Picea > Picea glauca. Next base: position 16,762 of record JZKD02S0219518.1, on the reverse strand, counting down.
GAGCTCGAGGATAATCGGAATTTTCACCTCTTTCCCATAAAACAATAGATATGGAGACATCCTTATGTTATCCTTCAGGATTTTTCTTCCTACCCATAATACTTCTGTCAACTTTAGATGTCAATTCCTCTGGTTTCTATCAACGGTTTTCTTCAGTATATGCACAAGTGTTTTGTTTGTGGATTCAATAAGGTCATTACCTTGTGGGTAATAATTCGATGATTGACCCATGATGATTCCATATTTTCCAAAAAACTCCATGAACTTTGACCTAATGAATATCGAACCATTGCCTATGATAAATTTATCAGGGACACCAAATCTCGATAGAATGTTGTCTTTGAGGAATTTAATCAATTCTTCAACATCAGCCTTCTTTAACGCCACCGCTTCCGAACATTTTGTGAAATAATTGATTTTTGTTAGAATGTACACATGCCCCTTGCTATATTTTGGATTAATCGGCCCAACAACAACAAGTCCCCATTGGGAAAACAGTTGTTCTATCACAATCAGTTGCAAAGGCATCACGGATTTCTTCATTTTTCCTGAAAACTGTTGGCATGAAAAACATTTCCTTATTGTGGCATATGAATCTTTGAATATTGATGGCCAATAAAATCCTTCTCTGATTATTTTGTGTGCGGTTCCAGTAGATGAAAAGTTTCCACCACATATTCCCTCATGGAATTCTTTGATCAGTTCTCGGTCTTGATTTTCATCGATGCATATTAGCAGTATTCCATCAAAATTTCTTTTGAAAAATATGTCAGCAGTTAGCATGTATTGGTTTTCCTTTATCTTCAGTTTCCAAAGCTCCTTGGGATTCATTGTGACAGGAAATTTCTCGAACCTTAAGTAGAATATAATATATGTGTACCATTCTGAATCAGCTAATGATTCTCCAACTGAGATTGAAATCATCCCATCGACTGAGTCCCCATTCACGATGAGATTGCATAAGCCATGTCTCTTGATTGCCTTTAAAGGTTTAATCTTGATATCATATTCTTGTATTTTTTCCAACCAGTTAGCCCATTTTCCTTCTCTCAGTTGTTGAATTAGAAGCAACTTCACTGGTGATGAGGGAACATAAGCTATAACATGGGATTTCAATATATATGTCTAAAAGTGTGCTATTTCTTTTAAAAAATCCAAGGCTTGCTTCTCGAGTTATGAATACCTCAAATCATAGTCGTGTAGGGTTTTTATCATAAAACGTATCGGGAGTTCTTCTCCATTGCCATTTTTCTGAGTGAGAACGGATGCAACAACTGCTTCTATAGAAAATGAATAGATAATGAAGTCTCTTTGGAAGTCTGTACTAATGAGGACAAGAGTGGTGATGATTTATCCTTTGATATTGTTGAACACTTTCTGAGTATCTGTTGTCCATTCAAATCTCTGCTCCCTTTTCAGCAACAGATTGGTCGACTTTACGATGCTTGCGTAGTCAAGAAAAAATCTTCGCACAAAATTGATGTTGAGAATGACTGGACTCCCTTCTTGGATGTCAGGGGATTGAGCTTGTTTATTGCTTTAACTCTTTCTGGATCTATGTAAATCCCTTCCTTGCATACAATATGACCCAACAACTTTCCTTGAGTCACAACGAACAATCATTTATTTGGATTCAAATAAACGTCGTATAATATACATCTTTCAAAAACCTTTCTTCAATGACGGATATTATTCTCCCTTTTGTTTGAATGCACCACCAAGTCATCTTGATAGTCTTCCATAAACTTTCCTGACAACCTTCTCAACAAATGATCCATGGCCCTTTGGAATGTGGCTCCATCATTCTTCAAAATGAAGGGCATTCTAGCATATGCATATATCTCCCATGATGTGATAAGTGTTGTCTTTGCTCTATATTCCTCAGCCACCAAGACCTGGTTATATCTAGAGAAACCATCCAGCATGGAAATGGAGGTCGATCCAATAACTTGTTGTAGAAGAAACTCCATGTTAGGAAAAGGAAAATTATATTTTATGCTTGATTTGTTAAGATATTTGAAGTCAACACACATCTATATTTCCCCGGTATTTTTCCTTACAAACACTAGATTTGAAATCCAATATGAATGTCTAATGGGATAAATTATCCATTCCTTCTTCAACTTATCCAATTCAATTTTTACCAGAGGTTTCAGCTTGGGATTCATCATCCTTATTTTTTGTTTCACTGGTTTCGCCTCTTCCCTCAAAGGAATGATATGAGAGAATATCGTTTTAGCATAGGATTTAAAATCATCATATTTCCAAGAGAACACATCAATATATTCTTTGAATAAGGAAACATATTGATCAACCTCTTCAGTGGTGCAATCAACTCCCAAGTTGACATATTTTAGGGACTTGTCCATTCCAATATTGACTTTTCTCGTTCTTGCACCTTTCGAACTGAAACTTCTTCAAGGAGATTCTTGGCATGATTGTCTTTTGTAAAAAAAGATTCAGCTTGTATATAGTATTTTGGGACGAAAGACGAACTATCATCTTCTTCATCATCATCATTTAACAAAAAAAATTCCAAATGTTCATCATTCTCAAATACTTGTAAGTACTCAACATTATCGAGCACGGATGGTCGAAAATCTCTTTCTACCTGGAAAAACGTTTTACTTTGGACATCGTCTGGGTTTGATAATGAGTCCACCAAGGCTAGTGAATCATCCTTGTGATTATTTTCCCTTGGAATGAAATCAATTTTGAAGGAGCTAAAAGATTACATCAGTTCGTTAACTCTTTTGAAATACATCTTAAGTATTTCCTTTTTTATTTTGTACCTTTGGGTAACCTAATTGATGACCAATTATGAGTCTCCAGTCACAACGAGATGTTATGTTTTCATTTCTTGTGCAAGGATCATCCCCTGGATCAGAGATTCATATTCTGCCTCATTATTTGTGCATGAAAACTCCAGTCTCACATCATGGGGATGCATAGTCTTATTTGGACTTGAAAGAACAATTCCAACTCTATTCCCAAATTTAGAACAAGCTTCATCGAATGACATCCTCCAGTAACCTTCAAACAAACAATATTGGTTCCCTATGCCTTGAACTTGCCCTGGGATTTCATTGTGCTCCATCTCTAGGATATCATAGTTTCCAATCTCAACATCTATATAATCTTCCATCAATTCATTATCCTTATTCTTGAAAAAGAATGGGTTTCTAGGTTCACAGGGTACTTTAATCATCACTCCCTCTTTTCCTGGTAGCAGCATACAACTTCCATTGTTCATTGTGTATCCACCAATTATGGATGTCCAATCTCTTCCCAGCACAACTCCATAGGCTAGGGGAAGGTCTACCACAATAATATTGAAAATTGTAATGACATGGGGGGTTGTTTTAATCCAAGAAAAAAAATCCTTGATTTCTTCATACGCTGACACTTTTCTAAAATCGATTTCATATATGCTCTCACCAGTTTCATAATACTTAGCACAAATCATGCCTAATGCTTCCATGACCACAAGTGACATTATATTATTTGTCGCACCAGTGTAAACTAAACATTTATGTAATGAAACATCATGATTTTCAATTGAAATGTAGAAGGGCGGAATTTTACCTCTCAGCTTGGAAGTTGACAGGCTCTGGCTCTGTTTTGGACTGGTAACGACAGCTTCACCTCTTTTCAATGGATCATCCAACAACTTCAAGATGTTTTGTCTTTGCTAAGTAATATTTACCACTTCCATAAAAGCATGAGTTGTCCTCAATTTACTTAGGTCTTCCACGGCATTATACGTCATTTGAGTGGAGCTTGACACCATGTGTTGCCTTTTGGTTCCATTTCCATCCATCACTTTCTCATTCGACACTTTTTCATTTGTTATTTCCTTTTATTTTTGTTTTTGTTTTTCCTTGTCAGAGTCACCTTTATTCTTTGGTCTATTTACAAACCCTCTTGTTTGGGTGACATTTTCTTGTGAGTTAGGATCATTGTCACACTCTCCAAATATATACATGGATGTCTCGCATTTGTCCATCTTCACAGTTTTAGAGCTTTCATCAGGTAAGCAATAATTTTCTTGCTCAATTAATTGCTTGTCATAGACATCATCCAAAAAAACCGTGTTTGGAGTAGGTTGTCTGGGAACCCTTGGTCTTTGTGGGTTATCAGTATCCTCAAACCTCACTCTATTTTCAGGGGGAGGGTTCCTCCTTTGCTCAGGAATTGGAATTCTTGGGTTTGGCATGTAATTATCTCCCCTTCTCAGTCTGGTTATCTCATTCTGCATCTATTTGATGGTTCTATTCATCTATGCAATTTCAAATGTTTTCTTTGTTTCCTACGCCACCACAAGGTCAACCTTTACGTCAGGTATGGTTCCTTTAAAAAATCCCCCTCCCATTGTTTATTTCTGAGTCGCTCGAGGCTTGAATTCTTCATTCTTTCTTGAACTAGAAGATCCTTTATTATCAATATTTAATCCCCCCATCTACCTTTGTACTCTTACCAGTATAATTTCGGGGTTGGCACTTGTATAAATCATAATTTCTTCCATCTCAGTAGCCTTAGTCATTTCCTCCTCCAAATTATCCATTTGGGATTTTCTTATGGCATATTTTACATTTGGGGGCATTGCATTCTCATAAAAATCGAGAATGACCTGGTCATTTAATATTTTATCTTATGGAATTCTACTCAAGGTCTTATTGAACCTGAGGTTAAAATCTTGTATCCTTTCGTTCTTCCTCAACCCAATTAGGGTGAAGTCTGTGAGGAGGGTATGGTAAGAAATTGGAGGGGAAAACATAGTTAGGAACATAGCTTCGAGGTCATTAAATGAGCGAATTGATCTATTGGGAAACGTTGTATACCATTCATAATATATTTCTAATAAGGTTTGCATAAACAGCCTCACCATGACGTTGTCATATTCAACTCGGTGAAAGTCATAAACATCAAGAAATAAGTGTAGATGAAACTTTTCATTAATTTTTTTGTCTCTAGAAAATTCCTTTAAGGTGCCCTTAGGGAGAACAAAGAGCTCGTGTTATTCACCTATAAGATTAAGAGGGGAATCTCTTACCCTCCTTCTATTTCCAAAACCTGGGATTCCTTGATTTCTTGCAGCATCTCTTCCACCTCCTTATCTCTCCTCATGATTCTCATCTTGGGGTTGTTCAACTCTCGCTTCCATGTCTGAGGAGACTTCAGGGCTAGACTTTTCACTTCTAAGGATAGAGAGTTGATTACTTTTACTTCTGGTAATGGGTCCCTTGTATTTGTCCAGCTTCAATCTTAACATTGTTCTTATGTTTCTCTAACTAGCCTTTGATATCATCGATCTTGTTGTTATTATCTCCTCTGTATTCGGAGGATTTATCTTTCTTCTTCTTGGACTAAGATATGCCAAGACCTTTATAACCCTTCTCAAGTATAGGATGTCATTATTACCATATTATACAACCGATGTAAAATGCTTCTTTGATTATTCAATCCAATTTCTAAATGGGGTTGATTACCTTGGGGTAAAGTCATATATTCTTTCACAAACATTGGGCCAGGTTCCAAATTTTCAGTTCATGTCCCCAGTATGGTCGCCAAAAATGTTGACGCTTGAATTCGTTAGGATCGAAATGGAAACCTTGTGAGGATGCAAATCCCCCTGCATTTTTATAGAGGTGGTACTCCTCCGTTATGATTTTCGTGGGACTCGAGGTCTTCAGAATGTGGGACTTTTATAGAAGTTCGTCATGGTAATCAAAACAAATTAAAAATATAAAAAAATAAAATGTTTTATTTTCTTTTAAGGAAATTTCCTGAGAGTGGACCAGGAACCACATCCACACATTTAAAGAAAATAAACAAAATTTCCTCACATCCATCATAGTAGGGCTAAATATTTCTAATCACATAAAAAAATAAAAGAAAATGATCTGCATGCATAAGAGAACTTTGACAAAGTGATACATGGGAAACTCAAATAAAGATAATGATAGATCAACCTCAAATACTTTATATTCAAAAAACTGGGTTACAAAGTATAGTCGAGATTGTTCCCAAAATAGCTCTCTTGGAATTTCTAAAAAGTATATAGTCCATTACATATTCTCTAAAATTTAAATATGCTTGTCATAAAGACTGGGATTGGGGATCCCATGGACCATAAATCAAATATATATAAGAATAAAGTTTGTAGAAGGAAGAAAGTGGGCGGCAGAAGACAGCAAGACCTGGTAAGAAGAAAAAGGAAATTATCATTCTTCGGTTAAACCTTTATATTTAAAAAGGTGGAGTAACTGGATCTAGAACTTGATAAAGAAAGAAGGATGTGATCAGTATGAACTTACTATGATGGTATCTCCTCCTTATCACTTACTCGTTTATGTCATTTTATTTCTTTCATTGACGGTTACAAGAACCGTCTCAACTGTCTTTTTCCCTTCATTAGTGAGTTTGTCGATAGCATTTTTAAACCACTCCTCGATGTAGCTTCTCATTGGTTCCACATTGATTTCATGCTAGATTTTTATATTGAAAATATCACCCTCCAAGTCCCTTAGATCAATGGAAATAATAAACAAAGCTTCTTCAATGTCTTTATTTTTTACTAAATAATCCACTAGCCAGTTATCTACGTCATCTTCATTATACTCAAGAATGCCATAGAATTTTTCAAATGATAACCCTTTAAAGATCTCAACTTGTTCGTCTGAGGCTTGCTTGGTTAGGAACAACGAATTGAGAATCAATTTGGGGTCTTGGACCTCATTGGTGCTCCCGGCTAGGTCTATCTCAATCAACCTTTTGAATAATTATTCTCTCCTAGTTATGCCCTGGTTCCATGCTTGGACAATAATATTCAAGTTCTTAACCTTTTCCTTCCAACATGCGTTCAGTTGTTTTATCCAGTTCAAAGAAGGGATATCCTCCTCTCATTCTGAACTCTGTCATATTGGTAACTTTAAAACCGAAGGGTACGACCGCGTCAAGGTAAAAACCTTCTTATTTTTTCAAATATGCCTGTAAATATGCATGGAAGGCATGTGCCCTCATTCCAAAAGATACCATGCTCTTTGACATCTCCCAAGCCTCTGTAATTAATTTCATTCTTTTCTTAATGTTCTTCTCCACATATCCCATGACTTATGTGAGCAGGCTTGCAAATCCTTTCAGTTTTGTTGCAGGTGTGGTAGGCCCAATCATTGCTAAAGGACTAGCAAGTACTGGAATAGGCATTAAATCTTCTTCCAATTCTTTGATTCTTTCCTTTCACTTGGAGTTATTTGCTTCAAGGCCCCCAATAGAATCATCTAGAGCATCTCCAGTTCCAGTGTCCCCTTCTTATCCCAGAACTTACTCGCCTGGTCAGACATCCAGGGACTATCCTTTCCAAACAGAAAGCCTTTAAAAACTGAGACAAAATCATTAAAAAATTCATAAAATTGTTGGGAGGCTTTGTGCCTCCATAATGTTTGATACCAGAAGGTTACCAAGTCGAATTCACAATTTACCTTCTTACACACAAATAATCTTGGAAACTAACAACAATGTACTATCGTGAAAACCAAATAAGATGACATAAAGAATTTATTCTCCTTCTTCTATTGTGACAATTGGGAAGAGATTTCAATGGAAATCAACTTGCCCCAATTGAAGATGGCCTATTACTTGACTGTAAAATATAAAATGTAAAGAATCATGCGGGAAATGTTGGTTTTAGTTTATTGTCCTGTTATCCTCATGAAAATACAAGAAATTTCATGTAAATGATTTTTGAATGAGCTAACCTGCAGTCTCATGATATCCTCGGGGACGGTCGTTGGGTTCTCCAAGGACTTAGGTAAGAGGTCCAATCCATTGTCATGCTTCTTTAATAATTATATGCAATCTTCGTCCTTGAAGGTAAGCATTGGCTCGAGAAGTCTCAACATCTTACGAAATACCTAAGGTGACAGAGAGGCAAGGGAATGATCCTACAATTGAATGACCTGTTGGCTTGGAATATATCTCTCAGCACACTAGGTGACCAACTCCTTATAGTTAAAGACTTTCGGGATACAACCTACATGCACAATTCCAAATGTCTAGATTACTTCCTTCTGGGCAGAAGGAGATGGGTATTAAGAATATGCTTTGGACCACTGAAATCTATAGTCCTCACACCCAAAAAATTTCAATGTGTCTCCACAGAAATGTTGTCGAGTTGCTTCCATAAGTTGACGAAAATGTTCCTTTACTCCAAATAATTTTTAAACTAAACGCTTGAGAGGGATAATATAATCCTCCGTAAATCTTGGTTTAATGTGTTTTAATAGGAGATATCATCAAGCCCTTCGCTTATTAATGGCAATATTTACGAACTTGCATGATGATTTGTTAGCATTCAAAGCATACTAAATGTGTATTGGAAAGAGTGCGAGGGTGGTGGGAACGGTTCGGAGTGAAATAGGATTTGATACTTTTGTGAACCCGGGAACCTACAAACCCGTGACTGCAGAAGGTTTAAAATTGGCTAAGCATAGGATAGTGTGGCGGTCAGATGGACTTGTGATGTGAGGGTATGGATGGAGATGAGGATCCACAAGTCTACGAACCCGGGAACCCGTCGTTCTAAAAGAATGACTAAGTATAGAATGAGAAAGGGAAAGTAGAAGGGAAAAGAGGAAATGGAAAAATAGGTAAGTATAGAAGAGGGAAAAGAAAGGGAGAAAAGAATTTGGGAAAATAGAAAAAAGGAGGGAAATTTCGGAAGTGGGAAATGATCTCAACGCCTTTTCANGAAAAGAGGAAATGGAAAAATAGGTAAGTATAGAAGAGGGAAAATAAAGGGAGAAAAGAATTTGGGAAAATAGAAAAAAGGAGGGAAATTTCGGAAGTGGGAAATGATCTCAACGCCTTTTCAAAAAAAAAAAATTTATCTTAAGTCTAAGTTTTGTAAAGAGGCTAAACTGAAATTATTAACTAAATCAAAAATAGGAATGAGGTAAATCAATTTAAGAAATTAAGAAATATGAAATAAGTCTAAAGAATTAATATAATAAGCGTGTGTGCAGAAAATACCAAATTGGAATTTAAAATAAGAAAGAAAAAAAGCATGAAAGAATATGTGTACGCATAGAATGGTATCTAGAGTCTAGTTAACACTAGTCTAACTAGAAGAAGATTGTTATTTTAAGTCAACTCATATTTAGTAAGGCATCAGTCATTAAATGGGAATATGGGGAATAAACAAACAACTAGGAGCGAATTAAGGTGCGCTTTTAGGAAGGGTGAGGGAATTTGACTTTTAATTAAATTACAATATGTAATTACTTGTGCAACTTGGGGAGAGGGTGAAAAGTGTAAGGGGGGAATAATTTAATTTATTTAATTAAAATCAAATTAATTGTGCAAGTGGGGATGTGTCATTAAGGAAACTCCTAAAGAAAATGGTCTAGAGGGAAAAGGGATCACATTGGTTATTTGCAAATTTATGTTGTCAAAATATTTTTGACTGGTTTTACTTGTGAGAGTTGGGATACCCATCTTGAGAGAGAGTGGTGGCTCTACCTTGCGAGGCAAGCTTGGTGATAGAGGATTTCTAGTTGTTTCTGTGTGGCCCCTTTGCGGCTCGGGGGGATAAGGGGGAAGAAGAATACCCCTAGCGTTGGTTGGGAGGTATCAGTGAAGTCACAATGATTAACAAGTGGGAGAAGAAAGGTGCACAAATTGCCGAAGAACATCCTTGATTCCATCATCTTCGGTTACGGTATTTCATATTCAGAGATTTGTAATTGTGTTTCGATTAATTTGTGTAAAATTTGTGTTAGAGATTTGCCATGAACCAGGTTGTAATTCTAAAATAGAATTGATCCAATCTTGATGGTTGTGAAATCTAAACAGTGAAATTTTGGTATTGGAGTTTTTTTTTTTTTCAATTAAGCATTCGGTAATTTCCTTGTTATATGGTTCTTCCATTCAACCCATAAATTATAACTTATGGGTGTACTTTCTTGAATGTATTTTCTTCTAGTTATACATTGTTGTTGATTGTCTATTCGGTACTTTCTTCTAGCTATATGTTGTTGTTGAATGTTTATTTGTTCTTTCTTCTGACTATGTCAATGTCTGTTGTTCATGATCAACCTACTTGTTTGTACAATGATAATGGAGGTCGTTTAACTGATTTTCTTTTATGGTTCCCTTTTACCAATTCTTGATCGCTATAACCTTTAATTTCCAAGACGCACATGATCAGAAATATATGAGAATGTTTGAATGTTTATTCTCATAGCTATCGTTAATTTGTTGATGGAATTTAAATGCGTTGCTAATCAATAGAATACATTCCAACCATTTCAGGAAAACGGATGATTGAGTGAATCGTCTGGCTTGCTTTAACTTTTCTATTTCTTGTGATTTGATTTAACCCCTTTTTGTTTACTACTTAGATATCGTAGAAGTGGAATCTTGAGGAGAAATGTTGCCTAAGTTATTCATTTCCTCTTTATTTAAAAGTGGTCTATGTTTATTAGTTGTTTTTTCAAGCTAAATCTTATTATCAGTGTTTGTGCATTCCTTCCTGTAGAATGTCTATTCTTCATTCTCTTCTAATTATGCCCCTTTTTCTAAGCAATGTGCAACCTTGACTGGTGGGTTCTTCCCTTATCGATTGGTGCATGCGCTTCCTTCCATTTATATGTTGTGTGGTTGTGGATTGAATTTTTTCTAGCTATTGTTGTCTTGGCATGAATCTTTCATTGCCCAGAATTTAATACTTGTTATCAAATTTTGTTGGGTACACAAGGGCCAGATCAGGATTAATGCACAAAGCACTGGATCCATGGTAAATGGAAACGCCTTTCATGGGCTCCTCATCCTAATGATTCATGACTTTGATCTGGGTCTCGATCCAGGTGTCACTCATGTGTGTTGATACGTTTTAGCGGACTCAGTTAGTATGCTCGTTGGTTGGAGTTGAACCTCAGACTCAAGAAATTTCATGGTTGGAACCCTTTGAAATGTTATTCCTTTGGTATCGAGTTCTCCTTTTTTTTTCTAACCGTATTTAATCACCTGATCGTCACCATCCTTGGCAGTCATCGAGATACTCTTACAAGTCCAAACAGTATCTAAGTATATCCCTCTCGATTTACCAAGTGTAACTTTCAAATTTTCATTTTACCTTGTGTAACATTGACAAAATGTTTTAGTTCTTGAATCATTGACCAAGGGATTCAACTTTGATTTCTTGGGATTCTTATGCTGACTTTAGAATTCTACCCCAGATGCCCGAATTCTAGGATGTCTTACAACAAGTTTTAACAATTTGAGACCCTTACTTTCACTTCCCTTTAAATCCCTGACGTCAGAAAGTTTTGGGCCTAAACATAAATGGAAGTTCCCTCCTTGTAAGGATTCCTTCCACCTTTAAGACCGTGCCTTGTGTAAATGAAACTTCTTGTCTACTTTAATGATATATCATAGAATGATCACTTCACCTTCCTACGACATTAATGGATTATGATTTATCATTGAACCCTCATGGACGGTTTTAAGAATATTTAATCTTCTTATGTTTTTATAATAGATTATGTGCGCTATATATATAAAAATATATATTTTATTGCTTAAAAGGGTTGACTTCTTAATTTCCTTACAAATGGGTAGGTAGAATGGTTAATGAATCCTTCCATGTGCTTAATAAGTTGATTTTTGGATTCTTTAAAGGATATGCAATGCAGCCTTGATGTCTTATTATTTGATGGTTATGTGGAAATAGTTGCCTCATAAAGGATATCCAAAGGTAGTTGAAATCCTTAAGGATTGCTCAAGAAGATGACTTTCTTATGGGACCTTATGTTTAGATATGAAATTTAGTATTGAATGCTTGTTGTTGTTGAAAGGAAATTCGTAATTCCTCCTAGGTCCTTGCTTTTGGATAATGTAATCAACATTGATTCCCTAATGTGATTTGCTAATGAAAAATATCATAATATTAATAACTTAGTTGCGCTACATGAAAACTTGTACTAGTTACAATGGCTCAAAGTAATTGTTAAATAATTGCTTGACTTGACTGAACTTGACCTAGATAAGTTGCTTTTGATGGGCGAAATAGATCTCTACCTATTACAAGAATCTTACTTCGCTTTCATGGTTTTTATAAATCCTTATGTCCTCTTCTCTTACTCAAATTGCCCTTAATTATTGTTGATTTATGATTAAGAAAATAGATTATTCCTTGCGCTATGAAGAAATAATGTTTATGAATTAATTCTATTAGTTTACAGATGGAAAAGGTACTTGCATGCTTGGAATTTACACACTTCGAAGAATGTTCTAAGTGAAGTGGAAGAAATTATGACCTCCTTTACTTTTTAGGTGGCACAATGTTTACTTATATACTTGGAAGTGAGATCTAGGAGATGTTTTTTAGACTGAACCCTTCTTTAAGGGACTTATAACTTGTCATGTTGTTTCTCTTCTTATTTTATTTTTTTCATGTTCCATAGGTGGTAATTGTGTCCTTTAAATTGATGTATGTAAATTGTAGTTGGACTATTGTTGAAATGTTTCATAGGCAAAATTGCGTCAATTAAATTGATATGTCGGACTGTTATTGGAATGTATCATAGGTGCTAATTGCGTCAATTACTTGATGTATGTTCTGTAGTAGAATTTTATGTCGCACCATGAATAATTGATGATTAAGAATGATTGATTCGGTAACTAGATTACTCTTGCGCCATTAAATAATGTTGATGTATGATTGATTTAGTAATTAGATTACTCTTGCACCATGAAATAATGTTGATGTTTGACTGATAATCTAGATTGGAGTTATGGGTTGTGATTAATTAAGGGAATTAGACACCTCCTTGTTCCTCAAAAAAGTTGTCGGCCCTAAGACCTTAAGTGGTCAAAATCAATCGGATGAATCATGGGCTTGAGAATTGCTTATGTGTCATGGAGGTCCTAACCATGCAAGATAGGTTGGGTGGGTAGTTATTTATTATTCGGTGACATGGTTGATCATTCATTAGTATTTTGCTTCAGTTGATTGTGATGTGTTGAATTGTGTCGCTCGTTAATTTTATGTGTTGATTATGCTTCGCTATTAATTATGTTAATGTGTTGACTATGCCATTATTAAATTATGATGATGTGTCGCTTGTAATGTTATTAATTATCTTGTGATGATTTAATTTCCTAATGCGGAAAAAAAAAATTACCTATTGTACATTAATATTGTTTTTGTGATGGAGAGGATGTTATATATGGTATCAGAGTGGGTTCAACCCTGCGACTTGGATCATTACGCCTTCCACTGTATTAAGCACTTGATTAATAACTTTTTGCTAATTTAAATTTAAATTTTTCCATGAAATTAATCATGGTTAGAGGACATTGTGGAGGTAGACGACGTGGTTTTAGGGGAAGAGGTGCGACGCCTTCAGTAGCCTCCATGCTAGAGGGGTATAACCCCCAAGGAGAAGAGAAATTCATTGGGAAGGAGAAGATTGTTGTGGGGGATGTGGTTGGTTTGATGAGGTCCTTCCAGAGGATGTCAAAGGCCTTGATTAACCAACTAGATAGAGAAGAGGCCAGGGCACCTGTACCTAATGAGGGTTCATAGTGTGCTCTAGTTGGCAGTGGTAGCATTCATAGAGAACTCGAGAAGGTGAAGTTTCTCGAGTTCATGGATGCCACAGATGGCTCAGTCGCCAAGGCATGGTTGGAGAACATGGTGATGTGCTTTAAACTTCGTGACTACACCTCCAACATGAAGGTCCACATGGTGGTATGTCAGTTGAAGGGGAGTGCTCTTCTATGGTGGAAGACACTCCTACCTTAGTTAAACATGACCATCGAAGATGTGTCATGCGAAATGTTCAAGGAATGGTTCCGGGAGAGGTATTTGTCAGAGGAATTCATAGAGCGCCAGCTCAATGAGTTCAATGCCTTACGACAGAGTGGTCGTACAGTGCCTGAGTATGAGGCCTGATTCATGGAGTTTCTTAGGTATGATCCACACCTGAAAATGGAGAAGATAGAAGTCAACAAGTTTGTGTTCATCCTTAACTTCGAAATTCATGCGAAGGTGAGGATCCTAATGCCACAGACATTGCACGATGTAGTCCAGAAGGCCCTCAAGCTAAGGAAGAGCCGACCAGTGGGAGTCAAGGGAGGACTCCTACAAGACCAGTTGGAAAGATGACATATGGAGCATAGCAACATCAGACACCATCAAGATAGACATCGTGGTATCGAGATACATCTATAGGATCCACGTTGATGATGCCATGAAAACTGACTCCTCAGCAAAGGACTCCTTACAGAGGACCACCGCACCAGCAGTAGCATCGCCCACAACAGCAGTAGTTTAGGCCTGTTCATTAGAATAGACAAGGATATTAGGCTAGTAGGCCAGTAGCCTCTACTTTAGGGACCAGGAGTACTGAACCAAAGACCGGATGTTGGACATGTGCAAAGACACATTACCAACGAGACTATCTGGTTGAGAAGGCTAGAGCGACTGGATCAACAAGACACACTACGGTTGGAGATTTGGGCAAGGCCCACATGATTCATGCAGTGGTGAATAACTATCAGGTCGAGCACTAGTCCATTGTGGTCGATACATTAGGTACAACCGTCGACCAAACTTTTAGTATTTTGATAGATCTAGATGCTACAGAGAGATTTATTTCTAGTGCACCACTAAAGAGAATTAAGGTAAAGGCAATTGAGCAGGAAGAGTTTAGATACGTAGAAATGACTTCAGGTGCCAAAACAGAAGGTTGGAGGAAGGGTTACGGACTGTAGCATTGACTTGGGAGATTTTGTAATGAAGGCCAACCTTTATGTCACAATCTTAGGATCTTATGATATTATGATCAGTATGGACTAGTTGGAATCGCATGATGCGGTACTCAACTGTAAGACAAAATGGTTAAGTTTGACCAATGATGTGGGGCGGAGAAGAGTGATTGTGGGAAGAAACCAAGGAGTGTCCTTGAGCTTCATTTTTTCCTATAGCTACAGAAGAGCATGAACAAAGGATGTAAGTTATTTTCAATCTTAGCACTAAATGACAAGGGCAAGGAGGAAGGATTAGAAAACCTTCCGGTAGAACGAGATTTTTCTGACATGTATCCAGAAGAGTTACCAGGCTTGATGCCTGAAAGAGAGTTGGAGTTTACAATCAACTTGAAACTTGGAACTGAACTGATAGCAAGAACGCCTTATCGGATGTTAAAACCTGAGTTACAAGAGTTGAAAATGCAACTGAAGGATTTGTTGGACCTGAGACTGATACATCCAAGTGTGTCACCTTGGGGTGCGCCTATTATTTTCATAAGAAAGAAGGATGGGTCGTGGAGACTTTGTATTGACTACCATCAATTGAACCAGGCGATGATCAAGAACTAGTATTTTTTGCCAAGAATAGACGATTTGTTTGATCAAATGAAAGGCGTGATTGTGTTTTCAAAGATCAACTTGAGATCAGGATATCACCAGTTATGAATTAAAGAGGAATATGTTCCTAATACCCCATTCAATATGAGGTTCAAACACTACGATTTTACCATTTGGACTAACAAATGCCCCGAGGGTATTCATGAGCTTGATGAATGGGGTGTTCCACGAATACTTGGACAAGCTTGTTCAAGTATTCATTGATGACATATTGATATATTCTCATATGATAGAAAAACAAGATGAACATTTAATCTTAGTACTACAGTGTTTACGAGAAATCAAATTATACGGGAAACTATCAAAATGTTATTTCTACCAAATGAATATTCATTTCTTGGGGCACGTTATATCCGGTGAAGGTATTGTTGTGGATCCAGTGAAAGTAGAGGCTATTATGGAATGTCCTGCACCGACAAATGTACAAGAAGTACGCAGCTTTATGGTTTTAACTGGATATTACTGACGGTTTGTCTAAGGTTTTTCGAAGATAGCAAATCTAATCACAGAATTGCAGAAGAAAAACAAGAAGTTTGTATCTACCGAGAAATTCATGGAAACATTTCAAAGGCTCAAGGATTTTTTGACAACAACACTGATACTAAAAGTCCACGACATGGACAAGGAATTCTTGGTATGCACAGACGTGTCCAAGGAAGGTTTAGGTGGAGTGTTGATGTAAGGTGGTCGAGTGATCGCTTACATCTCAAGAAAATTAAGAAAGCATGAGGACAACTATGAAACACATGATTTTGAGTTATTGTCCATTGTGTATGCCTTGAGAGTGTGGAGACACTATCTAATTGGATGAAAATTCGAACTAAAAACAGATCACTTTGGATTGCACCACATATTTACGCAGAGTGACTTGAATGCGCGACAAAGGCGTTGGTCAGAATTACTTAGTGAATATGATTTTGAGATTACTTACATAAAAGGTGTGGTGAACAGAGTGGCATATGCGTTGAGTCGTAGACCACGCATATTCTCGATGATACCTCTTCAAATGAATATTCGAGAAAATATTCTAACTATACAATTCGACGATGACTGGTATAAAGAGGTTAAGGAAAATATCGGACAATACACCATGATGATACCAAGGTTTGAAGGTTATACATTGGACAATGATAGATTGTTGAGGTATAACAAAATAATTTACATACCTCCTAATGATGAATTAAGAATTTTGATTCTGAGTGAAGCACATCAAGAAGTGTACATGGCTCATCCAAGAGTGACAAAGATGAGGGCAGACCTTGAGCCTTTATTCTTCTGAAAAGGAATAAAATCAGACATAGTTAGCTACGTGGTGAGATGTTTAGAATGT
>JZKD02S0219507.1:9712-21836 GCA_000966675.3 Picea glauca | reverse complement strand
TGTTTACACTTATATATGAAAGTGGGATGAGTTTCATGATGTTTACAAGTGTATTTGAAGACTCCAACCAAGTCAAATTTGACCATCAAGCCTCAAATTCGAATTTCCTCTTCAATCCTTTGAAGATTTGATGAAGCTTTGGAGATCTACTCAAGTATCTTGGATGGAGATTAATCAGGAAAGAAATATTTGTGAGAGGATTTGTAGAGATATCACTTGGTATGTGTGAGCACATGGTTGTAACCAAATGAGACATGTGTGGATCTAGGAGAGATTTGTGGATCTAAGTTATCTTAAACTTTTGTATAAATAGGAGTGCCTCCTCCATTTCAATGGGAGGACTCTTGGAGCATTGTATCCAACTTATGATGGAATAAGAATCAAGCTTTCTTTTCACATCAGTTTTCATTCTCTAGTTTAGATTTAGAATGCTTTAGTTTATGTGTTACTGTGTTCTTGGGAGAATTGAGCTCACTCCAAATAGATCATAGTAGCATTTTCTTCTTGTTCTAATTCTTTGAATAGGTTTATATGCTTGATTGTTTTTATTAGAATTATTTGATGATCTTGATTGTTGATAGGTTATTTGAAACATTCCGAGAAGACCTCCTGTAAGGGAGATAGTGTTTTCATGCCTACAACAACTAAGCCTTTTTAAGTGTATTTATTTTCAATGCATGAGTGTTTACTTGATGATCTTGATTGTCGATAGGTTTTGTGAAACATCTTGAGAGGACCTCCTGAAAGGGAGCTAGTTTTTTCTTTCCTACAACAACTAAGTCGTATTAAGTGGAATGAAAGAGTTAGGATTTGATTGAATTTTCTTATATTAGAGTTAGATGCCTACTCCTGCATATATTTTTTTGGCATCATCACAAGCTTACGAGCATCCCTGGTTGATAATTAAATGAAAGAAATTTAAGCAATTGAATTTCCCCAACACTAGACACACTCTTTGTTGTTGATTTATGTGCGCAGGGGGCACAACTGAATTGGTGCAAATATTTGATGAACGAGTTATGACAAGCATGTGCAAATGTGCATGAGAAAGGTAGCTACTTCATTTTTGGCTATCTTCTGGTTTCTTTCGCCATGTGGAAATGGAGGCCACCGCAAGGACGAGAGCTAACAATGACTCCAAACAACATAATTTCTATGTGGTTTGAACCTTGGAAAGCTAGAATAGATGCTCCAAATGTGTCATTCAACAATGCCTCCTTCATACAATGGTGCAATGACTTGATCAATGCCACACAGTTCATGAGGATTTTTTTGGACCTACTCAAACATCACACCAATAAAATTTGGTTTAGGATGAACCAGGATCACACTTTTGCTCAGCCATGAGTTGTTGATACCAAGGATTTTCCTACTCTTTCTCTACGGCGAGAGAATTCCCCTTTAGTTTGACTGTGAGTGGACATGCTTGCGCAATGTAACTTTTAAAAAATAGGGCCCCACTTTACCGGGTAGGCCTTAAACTCTTCTCACAATAAAATCGATCGATGATCATCCTGGTGCCCGATGTCCCAGCGATCCCAATTCCTGGTGGCATGGTGATCCTGGTACGCAGATGGAATGACACACCGGCTATCGGGGATCTGCCTTATAGAGTGCTCATGGGATTAGACTCTCTAAGGCCTGGTGGGTCAATGATATTGATGCCTCGATATATTGATGAAGGTTACAAACGACGTCATTGTTGATGTTATCTAGGTCCCACGAACACATGGCAACTTCTCGCTAGTTAAAAATGTTGTTGATGTGGCAGGAGAAAACCACGTGTCACCTAACTAGGAATGTTTCTTGGTGCTTTTGGTGGACCTTATTTTTCCATGTGGTAGCCACTTGTTGGATCTGACGAGCGGTATGTCGGCAGGATGATGTGGCAAGGATCACCGACTATTGGGGATTTGCAATGTGAATTGCTTGGAAGATTAAAATCTGAGAGGGAGGTGGTCGAATTCCCCGGTAAGTTAGATGGATCAATGGATGGAGACACTAGATGTTGGGGAATTTTTGGAAAAGGTTGGCACTTTACAAACTCTCGGGAGTCCGGTATGTCGATATACTTTAAAACTTTAGAAAATGGATATGGACTGTCGATATTTCCTCGAGAAACGATGTGAACCATTGATATAGAGTGTTGAAAATATAAATTAGATAAGACCTCGACAACGTCATGTTGACATCATCTTGACACATGGCATCTTTGTACTGGCCCATGATGGAACTAAGGTGGCAAATGAGCATGACATGTGCTAACAATTTTTTATGTGTTGTCCTATGTCTTTGTTGGTTTTCTTTTGTCCACATGGAAGTCACAGGTTGGGTATGACGGAGGCTATGCTGGCATGCCATGTTGTCATTTTTTTTCATGTACATCCACATGTATGTTGAGATGGCCACTGGATCGGGATCATATGGGTAGACATTTTAATTTAAATCTGGGGACCCAGGGGCCAATGAATCGGTGATCCCAGTATACTGGGGTTCAGAGGATCGGGGCTTTAAACTTGTTATGGATTGAAAAAAATTGAGGGCCCGGTGGTCGATGACCCTGTAGTCCCAGTAGACTGGTGATTGGCAAATCGAGGCTCATGATTTGTAGTATACAATTATCATTACGAACACTGGTCCCAAACAAGTTGAGTGCTCCTCTTCTTCAATTCCTTTTGTTTTGCTTCCACTGATTAGAGGAAAAATGGATGAGAGGAGGGTTTGGTGTGACCTCTTATTGCATATGAAACAAGAAAAAAACAATGCTCATCTACCATGTGATGGTGATTTGGTGCTTTAAATTATTGACAGGCTACAAAACTCATGGTAAATTTAGTCAACACTTGAATACCTAATTTGGACTTAATCGACGCATGTTCTCTAATGGTATATAGGATGGAATAGGAATCCATATGGATAAGATTTGGGACTTTTCTGTCAAATTCTGAAATAGAGGTTTAGTCTCTTGGATATATGATGTAGGATGTAAAAACTATCGTAAGCCCTAAACGATCCAATTCTCATGATTTGAATGGAATTTATAATGGATAAAACAACTATCATATGCATGGAGGTTTTGGTTGAGGACATTTGGAAATTGATTTGACCAGGTAAATATATGAGACTTGGTTAAATATGCCTTGAATTTTAATGAAGAATGATGACAAGTCATCAATGATTACTGTAAGAGATAAACCAATTAAAACATGGAGATATGAAACAATAAAAGTTGATAAATGGGCATAACTCTTCTAAAGACCATGGGTCAAGATAATGCTTTTAAAACGATGAGTAGGAAAAGGTATATCATAGAAAGTACTTATTTGTACTAAGTACTAAAAGTTCTAGATGACGGGATATAGGGAGGATATTGCAAAATTTTGTAAAATTTCAAAAATTTGGCTATGTAAATTTATGTTACAATAGTTAGAATTGTTGAACATCCTTAAAAACTGAAAACAAGAATGAAAAATATGCAAGAACCTATGGAAACTCACACAAGAAAATCTCCATGATGATTATGACCCGCAAGTCAACCTAGATGTTGAAGGGTTCATGATTCCTCAAGTAGTGGTTGAATTTAGATCGCAGGTTAGCATTCTCCCAAAAGAAACATGGATTGGGATGGGAAAACCTAAGTTATTTAGATCTAAGAACTTCCTAAAACTTACAGATCACAGATTCGTTGAACCAATCAGCATTTTAAGAAGCATGGAAATTGTTGTCGAGGGTATATCGACATTGGTGGATTTCAAAGTGATTAATTTGGTCAAGGGTATCACAACATATTCAATGTTGATTTGTCGGCCTTGGGGTCGAAAGATGAAAGTGACCATTTCCTCCAAAAAATGTATAATTAAACTCAAGGGGAATTGGATGGAGCCTTGGGAAGAAGAGAATGATTCCATAAAATTTTACCAAGTTATCCAAGGCGATAGACATTATGTGGAATGAAATGAAAGAGGAGAATTATTACATGGTTCCCCCTATTGACAGGTCAAAACTTGGATACAAAACTTTATGAATGGTAGATTGAGAATTATGATTTGAAAGAAATAGAGTGTTATATAGTTGAATCTATACCTAAAGATAATGTCCACTCTTTATTTTCTATAAAATAAGTGTCTATAGTGTATGAAAATAAAATCAAGTATAATTTGAGCTTAATCCATATAGATATAAAACTAACATCAATTCCCTCATTGCAATTTAAAGAAAGTGACTCACCTTCGATCCATATTGATGAGGTGTTGAAGATGGTTGGTGAACAAGTCAACTAAAAAGATTGGTGCAATCATTTACAAGATAAGTTTCTTGATGGTGGGACTCACATTGATCTGGGATCTTTTCATCGTAACTTATAAAGAATTGTATTAAATGAGCATAAGTTAAAGCGCACCATTAAAGAAGGTAAAACTTAAAAATCAAGAGACATAAGCATCATATCTAAACACAAAAACTTGATAACGGAGTTCATCCCTGGTGGACTACATCTCCAGGTCCTTCTCTCAAATGGATAGGCTCTTTCATTAACTCAGCGAAAGAATTTGGAAAATACATGAATATACCTCATTCTGAAATCAAGCTGCATAAATAATGCTTAGATCAAAAAACAAACATCACCACTGCATTCATGGCGTCGAATTACCCAAAAATGATTGTCTTCATGCTCTGATCCGACTCTGGCACTCCCAGGCCCAAGAGGAATTTTGTCTTGGTTTTTGTGCCCTCCGCACCTGCAATTATGACAGTCTCATCTCGAAAACCATCCCTGTGGTCGTACAGTACGGTCACGCCTCTCTCCCCCAGCTCTAGGCGAATTTTCTCTTTTTAAATAACATCAACAATGGATATACCAAGCAACACCAATAGGCGTGTTGGTTAGGGCAGAGTTATAAAGGCGTTGGACTAGGCAGAGGTTTTGGGGTCGAACTCGTTGGACTCCATTTTGGTAGTTGGTTAATGTATATATGTATTACATTGTTTTTCCTCCGCTAATTTTAGAGGTCTGCTAAAATCCCTGCCAACGATCATTTAAAATTGGCATGGTCCGTCATATTTGGCGGACCCACCAATTTTTTTTAAAACTAAAATCATTTACGGGCCAACATTGGGCATTCCTGGGATGCCACATGTCTCCAAATGATTGGGCCACATGGTTCCTGCTGATACGCCCGCTTGTATGTCGACATAGTTTTCCCTGTCACTGTTGTACTGACACATGGTGCTCCCTGGGTGGTGCCACATGGTGTCTCCTGGGGGTGTCACGTGGAACTTTTCTATTGGTCCATATGGACCCTTGAAAATTCCACTGGTGGGTGACATGTGGCAACCTTTAGTGATTCCACGTGGCATGTTGACATCACCATCCCATACGATGATGTCAACCTGCCATATCAAATGTTGACATCAGCAGTACAGATGATGATGTGTCCCATGTTGACTCGCAATGTTTGACTGCAACTTTGACCGTGAATATATTTCAAAACGTAACTTTGTTTGACGAGTCGTTTACACCATTATAAATCTTGCAACGTGCTCTTCGCGATCATGTCATTTTCACTTAGTTTTGGGAACTTTGAATTTTCTCCCTTTCTCTGTCTACTAGAGCCATTATGAGCGTTTTGAGTTACCTCTGTGAGTTATGATTTATTCTTAGCCTTCTCTGGATCCTTTTTGGATCACGCCTTCCCACTGAGAGATTTTTGGACCACCAAAAGGTTTCATCAATCAACTGGTAAGTGAGGGGATTTCTCCCTCACTCTTTCCTTCTCGATCTCCCATGCCTTGTTGGACTTTGTACCCTTTAGGCGTACTCGAAGACAAGTAATGTCATTCCTGCGTGAATTCCTCGGTCTTTGATCTAGGATGACATCCTCCTCCATATTCTCCTTGACTTCTTGGTTGACCTGTTGAATCCTCTGAATGAACTTACGGGCTGCATCTCTCTCCCAGACATCTTTCCCATACAGCAAGTCCAAGGGGGTCTTAGGTGAATACCCAAGACAAGTCTCAAGTAGTGAATCCTAAGTGAAAGAAAACATTACTTGACTATACATATGTTGGACATACAATAATTGATCATCCCATGACTTAGGATGCTCGCTGCAATATCCTTGAAGAAAATGGACCACCATATTGTTTACCACCTATGTTTGTATGTCGTCCTGTGGATGGAAAGAAATGCTCCTCCCCATCATGGTGCCCATGAGCTACCACAAATTTGTCCAATATTCTCCTAACAATCGAGACTCTCGACCGGAGATAATGAACATGGACATCCCGAAATGGACCCTTACATACTAGGATAGCAAAAGAGCAACCTGCTTGTCACACAACCCATCCACTGCTACACCTAAGTAGACATGACTCATACTAGTCATGGGAAATCCCCTTACAAAATCCACTGAAAATTTTTCCCAAGGATAAGAGGAAATAGGAAGTGGTGTGTACAGCCCTGGCCTTTCAATAGTGGGCTTACAAAAGTACAACACATATTCCTTTGCAATAGTGGTTACAAATACTTTCCTTCGAGGCAAATGCCATCCCTGTAAATACATTGCAATTCCCAAATGCCCAAGTAAAAATGAAACAAAATCTTCTTTAGTTACATGCACTTCCCTATAGGACGGAAAACGGGGTTTACTCAAATGGTGGAGTAAGTTGTCCTGCAAACAAAAATTCTTCACCTACAAACCCTGGAATATCCCACATACATATTTGAAGATTTCATCATTAGTATACCATCCATCATTATTGATATGAGATAAGGAAATATTCTTCAAAACAATAGATGTAACAGTAGGAGATCTAAAAATCATGTGTGTCCTTACGACATTGGTACTAGCACTAGTCTCAAACTCGCATGGTTGTTGAAGGTCAGGTAAGGAGAGCATTGGCACAATGTTGATCTTTAAAGTGTCGAAGGTCTTATGTTGGCTGCATTCCCACTGAAAGACCTATCTCATCTCAAGAAATTCATTATTATGTAAAGAATCAAGAGAATTAACAACATCTGACTTATCATGGAACTCCCCCTTTACAATCGTGAGTACAAGATTATTGTTAGTGTTTATAACTCTTTTTACTTGGCCTGAACTAACAAGTGTTGATTTGTCCTTTATGATGTGAGCTTTAATAAATTATTCCACTACATCTTTTGTAAGATGGTATTTTTTTTCCTTTCGAAAGAAGATAACCTTTCTATCATAGAGATAGGGACTCCCTAATACAATACCACAAACATCCAAAGGAACCACATCTAGATCCACTTCATCTATCATGTTAGAAGCAATAGAAAACCTCAACCTACACTTCTTAGTGACATTTAACTTTTCTTTATCAGATACCCAACCGAGAGGGTAAGGTTTATGGTGAGGTCTTGTGGTTAGTTCCAATTTCCTAACAAGTGTCTCTAATATTAAATTGACTTGGGAACCCGGATCAAATCATGTGTCTATCTTTGTATGTTTCGATACAACTCTTATGTGGAATAGTGCACTTCTCCTTTTCTCATCATCATGTGATTCATTTAAAGAAATTGAACATGCATAAAAGAAATATTTACCTTGCATCCCGATTGTTTCGATCCTTTCTTTGTCACCTAAATCGTAACCAAGATCATGTTGCATTGTAGCAATGGTATTTGGCTTCTCTTTTCCTCTAAACTGCTTTGGCCTTAACTCTATATGTAGTTTCCAACAATGTTCACTATCATGACCAGTTTTCTCGCAATGGTTGCAAGAGGGTTTTCCTTCTTCCTTCTTTGTTGTAGTTGTCCTCTTGTCCTTCCCATTTCCTTTCCCATTGAAATGGTTTCTAGAGTGCTTGAATGAATTTTCCTCATGTCCATTCTTACCCCTTATTTAAAGGTGAGTGGCTTGCACACAAACTTCGTCAAGACCGGTGGGTTTAAACAATAGTAAAGTATGATGAATATAACTATGAAGTGCACTAATATACTTCATTAACATTTCATAGGAATCTAAAGGAATTTGTAGTGCAAGTGCTTTCTTCCTAAATTCTTCTGTGAAACTTTGGACTGTTTGACCTTTACCTTGCCTTAAATTTTTCCATTCCATCATTTCTTTATGTAAATACCCTAATGGATAAAATTGCTTCCCTATCGTTGATTCAAATTCCAACCATGAGGAAATAAGCTTACCACACTTACTTTTTTCCTGAAGCTTGCTCTCCCACCATACGAGAGCGGTGCCTTCCAACTGAAGAGAATCCAGTTGCACTTTAACTTCCTCTTCATCAATATGTTGGACATGGAAATATACTTCAACTTGTCGAATCCAATTATCTATATTTTCAGGATTAACATCTCCATTAAACATAGGTAAGGCAGATTTTACATCAAGATTTAATAATGGTTTCTTAAAAGAGGCTTTATGGATAGAATGATGAGAATCATGATAATGCTCAGAGGAAGAAGAACTAGAACTCGAAAGCGAAGAAGGAAGCTCAGGAGGATCTCCTCCAGCCCCTTGGTTTACCAAAGCATCATCAT
This sequence comes from Picea glauca, assembly GCA_000966675.3. NCBI lineage: Eukaryota > Viridiplantae > Streptophyta > Pinopsida > Pinales > Pinaceae > Picea > Picea glauca. Next base: position 13,321 of record JZKD02S0219507.1, on the reverse strand, counting down.
CTGCATGTGCTTCATTTTTATTATCTTTCTTCTTCATCCTCTTCTTGTAATCTCCATACATTCGCTTGACCATTTTTTACATGTGATAAAAGACCATGTGAAAGTTTTTCTCATGTTCATCACGCTTATCCTCTTCTGCCATTTTCTTCCTTCTGGATACACGACCAAATTTAGTATTGAAAGTATTTATATTTCCTTCACCATGTTTATGCTTGGCCCTAGTAAGCATTCACACTCAACAATTCAAGTCAAAGATGATTTCTCTGATACCAACATGATCCGGGATCTTTTCATCGTGAATTATAAAGAATTGTATTAAATGAGCATAAGTTAAAGTGCACCATTAAAGAAGGGAAAACTTAAAAATGAAGAGACGTAAGCATCATATCTAAACAAAAAAACTTGATAATGAAGTTTGTCCCTGGTGGACTACGTCTTCGGGTCCTTCTCTCAAATGGATAGGCTCTTTCATTAACTCAGCAAAAGAATTTGGCAAATACATGAATATACCTCATTATGAAATCAAGTTGCAGAAATCATGCTCAGATCAGAAGAAAAAAAAAAAACATCACCACTGGATTCGTGGTGTCGAATTACCCAATTATGACTGTCTCCACTCTCTGATTCGACTCTGGCACTCCCAGGCCCAAGAGGAATTTTGTCTCAGTTTTTGTGCCCTCTACACCTACAATTATGACAGTCTCATCACGAAAACCATGCTCGTGGTCATACAGTATGTTCATGCATCTCTCCCCAATCTCTGGGTGGGTTTTCTCTTTTTAAATAACAGCAATGGAAGATATACCAAGCAACACCAATAGGCATGTTGGTTAGGGCGGAGTTATAAAGGCGTTGGATTAGGCGAAGGTTCCAAGGTCGAACCCACCGGATTCCATTTTGGTAGTTGGTTAATATATATATGTATTACATTGTTTGTCTTCCGCTAAGTTTAGCAGTTTGCTAGAAGCTCTTCCAACGATCATTTAAAATTGGCATGGTCCACCAAATTTGGTGGACCCGCCATTTTTTTTTAAAACTAAAATCGTTTACGGACCAACTTTGGGCATTCCTGGGATGCCACATGTTGCCTGATGATTGGGACATGTGGCACCTGTTGATACACCCGCATGTATGATGACATGGTTTTTCATGTCATTATCATATTGACACATGGCGTCTCCTGGGGGTGCCACGTGGCACTTTTCTATTGGTCCATATGGACCGCTGAAAAGTTCATTGGCGGGTGACATGTGGTAGCCTCTGGTGCTGCCACATAGCATACTGATGTTAGCATCTCATGCGATGAAATCACTCTGCCATCTCAGTTGCTGACGTCATGATGATGTCAGCAGTACGGATGATGATGTGTCTCTTGTTGACTGGGCATGTTTGACCACAACTTTGACCGTGAATATATTTCAAATCGTAACTTCTTTTGACGAGTTGTTTGCGTCATGAGAAATCTTGCAATGTGATCTTCGCGATCATGCTATTTTCACTGAGTTTTTGGAACTTTAAATTTTTTCCCTTTCTTTGTCTACTGGAGCCATTCTAAGTGTTTTGAGTTGCCTCTGTTAGTTTTGAGTTATTCTTAGCTTTCTCTGGATCCTTTTTGGATCACACATGCATCTTGACTAAAAACTTGGACCGCAAAAACCACATACTTTGTCAAACGATTTGGTGGGAAAAAGATTTCAACCACAACTAACATAGTCAAGTTTAAGTTGATGTTTGACCCTCTAACTCACATTGAATATTGTGAGAGATAATGGAGAAGAATTATATACAGAGACGAATAGGTATGGCCTCATATGTTCTTCAGAATGTTGAATGACTTACCTTACAAGTGGTACAATACTGAAGTGGAAAGGGGAGAAACATATACATGGAAAGAACCCAAAGAAAATTTCATTAAATATTTTTCCTTTTCCCTTGTAGAAGTTGACATTGCAAACGAAACCTTGGAAAAAATAAAAATTGGCATATCGAAGAAGCTAACAAATGTGTGGTCGACACAAATAGAACTTGGTTGGAAGAAAAAACATGTTGACATGGACACACAATTCAACCACGACATAAATAACTAAGGGGAAACACATTTTGACCACATTAACCACACTCATTACGTGAAATAAATTAATCATCCGACCAAAATGATCAACACACACATGGACAATACAATAAATCGAACAAAAGTTTTATAAATACAACCTGCATGATCAATGAAACCACCATACAAACAAAAATACCTAAGTTCTAGACGGAGGAAGAATCCCTGTCAAGTTTCATGGACCCCTCCTTCAACAAAATGAGAAAACTCCTGAAGGGTCTCAACCCCATCGAATATCGAAGAAACCATGCTCTTTAATATAAGAGAAGCAGTACTAATGCCAGAAATATCTAAGCTGGAAGACTGCACAAAATAGACTAGCAAAATTTTTGACAAACAGTAGGCATCGAGATTAAAACCTCCCATGAATTGACAAGAAAACAGTACATGGAAGAAGCATTGGCTTAGCTTCAAGAAATCAAAGGAGAGAGGAAACTCTATTATTAGAAGACAATAATATCAATATCACAACTAAGGGTTTTCATATTATAGAAATAAGACGATTCCAACCTAGGGAATTGTTGTGCAAAAGACAATGGAGAACAAGATAAAGAGTCCTCGTGTCCACAATCCTTGGGGAGAAAGTGATAAGAGTGGTAATAGGGTACCCCTCACTAACGACGTTCGGAAAAACATTCATCCATATCAGTTATGTAGTGGTATCCCATTGTCTATAATGACCAATACTGATGTGGTTGATGAGCCCTGGAAATATCATCCTTTTATCAATCTTCTTGCATAATCCATACCTCTTTTTACTTGCCTTTTTACCCTATATTAATCATTTTTTATGTTTGGATACCAATTTTGGCAGAAGGTACTTTTGATTCACATTCTTTCACATTTCATTGGTTAATTTAATAATGAATAGGTAGAAATGTGTATTTATATCTATCTTAAAGAGTGTTGCATATCCCTTACTATAGGAATATTGTGGATCCCATGTTAGAGATATGCCACAAAAATGCTACAGATCCCTTGTTACAGGAATGTGATCCCCTATTACAGGAATGCTATGAATGATATTCTATAGATGTCTTGTGAATCCTACCCTATAGGATTATTGCGGGTCCGACTCTATAGGATTACTATGGATCCTATCCTATAGGATTATTGTGGATCCGAATATACAGGATTACTGCAGATCCTATCCTATAGGATTGTTGTGGATCCTACTCTACATGATTTTTGTGGATCCAACCCTACAGGAATGTTGTGGATCTCAGATTGTGTACTAAGGATTCATATCTTCATGTGATGTGGGAAGAAGTGATTGGATGAGGATCTAGATTCACTCATTTTTAAAAAGGTATCTCTTTTGAATAGACCATTATTGATCCCATATGTGGCACACAACCGCGTCTCTTATTTTGATTGTCACGTGGTTGTAAAAATGACAAATGTAATATATATTTCATACTAGGTCCAAGGATAGACTTGTTGTTGTTTGAACAACTTGAGAATTGTTGGTTCTCAAGTTTGAGACTAGTGCTAGTACC
>JZKD02S0219496.1:0-13920 GCA_000966675.3 Picea glauca | reverse complement strand
CTTGACATCCTACCTTAACATATATCTTCGCGTTGAGATATTTTTTTACCATACAATATCATCCACCTCCTCCCTAAGTTTGATTGTATTGTACTTCAATTGTTGAACATATTGGGTTCGACATATGTATTCCTCCTCTTGCAACCCTATCATGTTTTCATTCTTCTAGCCTCTATTCCATATAGAAGTACTATTAACATCTTATACCTCTATGAAGTAGCATATATCATTCATGTTTAATGTATTTACCAAAGGATTTGGAAGCTTAAAATCCCAAACACTTCCCACCCAAGGATTTGTTTGGCCCATTCTCACTTTTACCCCATTTCATATCTTCCAATACAACCATATACCTATAATTGGAAAGGCTCTAACTAGTTCCTTCTAGATTATTGAAGCCCCTACTATAGGATTTACTGGTTGACTAATCTAATCTTGAAAAAAAATGGTTCAATGTATTTTTCCTAGTTACTATATTCCATAGTCCTTTTAATAGCCTCCAAAGGCTCTTGTGTTCCAAAGCTTGTCCAAAACGATATATTTTTTTTAGTCCCCAACTTTTATCTTCTTTAGATTTTGAAATCCTATTCAATTTACTAAGGGAATGCCCTTCTTACTCTTCATCACTATATACAAGAACTAAAACATTTATTTCTTGTATTTTTCTAACATCCCTTTAGGTATGTAAGTTAAAGAATGTTAGTATACATTATTGTCTCTAGAACTGATTTACCAATCTTTCACCTTGTAGTCATTAGGTTTTAACATGAAGCCTAAACATTTCACTCCATTGTCAAATCATTTCACTCCATTGTCAAATAGGGATTCTTTGAATGATGAAATTTGTATGATCCTTTGTTCTTGTTCTACGAATTTTTATTCCTTTAATGGGTCTTTTTGTTTTTCTTTCTTTCGCTATCATACTTAATCCTTCAACCACCAGGAAGAAGAGAAAAGGTGACATTAAACAACCTTGTCTTAGTCCTATATATGGATAGAAGAAGTTAGAAGTTGATCTATTTATTAGAACAACAAAGGAGACTAAGCACATACAACCAATAATCCAATTTACCATTTGAAGACACATTCCAATGTGAATCAACATTAGTCTCAAGTATAGCAAGTTTACCTAGGTATCATAGGCTTTAGATAGGACTGGTTTGAGGACCATTTCTAGGATAGTTTTGCTCTTTATAAATGAAATCCATCATGTGCCACCCCTACTACATCATGAATATCTTTGTTGAGTAGGAATCCAAATTGTTATTGTGATATACAGTCTGAAAAAACCTTCTTTAACCTTGAAGAAATTACCTTGGCTATTATTTTGTATATTCTATTACATAAAGAAATTAACCTATAATCCTCAATACTTTTTGTATTGTTCTTCTTTGGAATCAATATTACAAAAGTTTGTTTCATTAACCCTATCACTCTACCTACATTTTTTTATTCCTCCACTACCCTTACATTTTCATCTTCCATTAGTTCAAAGAAACCTAGGTGGAATTCCACAATGCATCCATCTAGACCAAAACATTAGACTTATGCAAAGATTCTAGAACAATCTTAAGTTCCTCTTTTGAAACTTCTACTATGATTTCCTCATTTTGTTCCTAGTATCCTAGGAAAAAGGATGTCATTTTCATTATTTCCTCAATATTTTCCCTTGGTGGCTCTTTATATACTTTTTGGGAATGCATACCCCCCATTTTGCAATGTCCTATAATCTTCTAACCTTGCTCCCATCCTTTGTTTTTATCTCCCATATGGTGTTTACATTTTTCCTATGCTTTGGATAGTTTTGAAAAAACAAAGTGTCTGCATCCCCTTCCTCTAACCAAATTACTCTGATTTTCATTTTCCATTTAACTTCTTCCGACTCCAAGAATTTTCCTTTTTTTCCCTACTAGATTTTTATAATCATTTTCTCCTCTTTAGAAAAAATTTCCACTCTTATTAAAGATGAGGAGTTGACCTATTTGTTATTCAGTCTCCTCTAAGTATTTTTTAGAGTTTTGAAAGTTAAATATTGCTCAGTCTCTTATGACATTCTTTACCTCCTTCAATGTTTTCATAAATTGAAAATGAGTAGAATTTCCATCTCTTAGATTATATTTATTCCAATTCTAAATTACCAATGTTTTAAAGTACTCATTTTCCATCTAATTAGGATTGAATTTAAATGGCCCTAGAGTTTCTTTCTCATCCTTCTCTATCTAGAAAAATATCCCCCCTCTCCAACCTAGGATTTAATTCATTTGCGTCATCCATTACCTATTTTATATCATAAACTTGTCCAATGTTTTTGAAATCCCACAGCCTCCCACTCTAAAGTTCCTCCACTTTGGAACTAGGTTTATTGGCTTAACATCACAACGTCTTGAATCTCTAAACAAATGGATAAAATAATATAATAGAGGATCTGGATTTGCATTGATACCCCATACTTCCTCTCTTCTCATCATTAGGTCAAGATCCCTCCAAAGAGTTACATTATCTTCATTGAATATTCCTAGTGAACAATGTTACCTTAGAAAGCCTTTCTCCACATAGGGCCCACACATATTGAGAATTGAAAAATATTTCCCTAATTCCATTGACTCGAGCAATTCAATAGACCTAGATTCAAAGAAGATGAGTTTATGAGATTAAATGAGGAATTATGACTTCTCATTTACCCCCTTGATTTTCCATTAGAGTTAAGAGCAAAAAAATTATAACCTTTCAGGAATGTTGGGAGGATTCCTTTCGCTTTTTCCCCTCATATGTAGTTTCTTGTATCAAAATTACCTCCGATTCAGATAGGGTGATCATTCATTTGAGGGCTCATTTTTTGTGACAACCCCACTCGTATGTTTAGAGAGAGAATGATCATGATTTAACTTTCCTCGAGGATATACTTGCTCTAAGGCCCCCCTTAATGGTCTATAATTTTCATTGAAGAATTTATTTCTCTACTTTATTTTTACTAATAACATGAAAAATTGTCTATGTACTTCGCTAGGCTACATAGGATTTAATGCCAAACCCTCATCAATTTTCCCTTCTCTCCAACATCTTCAACTTACTATCCATGCTTACTTTCAAAAGGTTATAGGATAACCTTGTGGATTTTCTCAATTGGATTATACAAAGTAATGGGATATGGGAATTTCCCTTGCCTTTTTGGGCCTTGTGAGATTGGCAGCATTGTTATTATTTAAATTTTTACTATTCTCTTAGAAAGGAGGAGGATTACCATACCTTGGTGCTTCCAATGTCAAGACATGCTCCCTCTAGACTACTTCAATAGGTTCAACATTGACGACATCTTCTTTATCTCTGGTGATTTTTGGATCACTTCCAAATTCTCATGGAAATTTAGCTTAGAATTTACCCATTAGAAACATTCCTTCTACAATCCCCATTACTTTTTCCACCTCATTCATAGATTGGTAATTGTCCATATCTTCATTCATGATAAGGATTTATTTAGGAGTCTTTTGTCCCTTTATTTTTCCCACCTTTTTCCATTTCCATCTCCTTACAAAGAATGAACAATCGCTCACCAAATTTCCACACTCATGACATCTTAAACATTGAAATGGAATTTTCTAGTTGTCCAAGATTTGAATACAATTTTGAGTTCACCATTCAAATAATTCCCACTACTTCTATAAGCCCTTCCCTTAGGTCAATTTCCACCAACGTTTTTGCTACAGGCCTATTGAACTTTGTTAACTTGTACTTTCTTCCATATCTATAAAAACCCCAATGTTATTTCCCACTGCATCCAAGATTGATTTATTCCAAACTTCTAGAGGTAGCCATAGAAATTTTTCCCAAATCTATTGTGTGGAAGGTTTTTCCAACCTAGGGTCAAAACATGACAACCACCTACTCAACATCAGTAGTGTCAAGATCCAACACAATTTCCCTTCCATAATTCTCTGAGCATATTCTTCTAACTGGAATTCAAAAGATAACCATCCTCTAGTAGGAACATGGAATTGAGGTGTATAGCCTAGCATTCTATTCTAAACCTTGTCAACCCATCGGAATAGAGATTTATTTGATACCTCCATTCCAAATAAATGACCAATAAAATACTTCTTGCATAATGACATTACATCCTCCATGGCCACATATTCACCCAACACCAATTTAATCTTATCCTTCTTCACTTTAATGCATTTCTTCTTCCATCCAAGAGGCTTCACCTCTGATTTTGAAGGAGAAATTACCTATGTATGTGTGAAACTATTTTTATGCTTCCACTATTTACTTTTCCAAATATTGTGGGATTGATGTTATGGTCTAAAATTAACTTCTACATTAATGAAATTCATAAATGTATTTGATTAATTGAGATCATAAGGACAATGGTCACCTATGGCTAGAAATTTCTACAACCACAAGGTGGCCATTTCCTACCTTCTAAGTTAATATAACAATTTTGAACAAAACATGTGCTATGCAAACCTCTAAAACCAATTATCTAATGTTAAAGTGTGGGTAAACAATGTCTTAGAGATTCAACATTTTCAATTTAAATAATCTAAACAAATATCAATGAAACTTTAATGATACTCATGTGCATACCATGAGACGCTTGTAGAAATAAACATATCAGATTAATATACTGGCTTTAGCAAGTTCCTAGATGATATTCATCTTGTTACCCCAGGCCCCTACTACTTGTCTTTAATGTGCTCTGATATTTTGTCAAAGATGATCTCAAGATGTATCAAAATTACCTCCGGTTCAAATACGGTGATCATTCATTTGAGGGCTCATTTTTTGTGACAGCCCCCACTCCTTGTATGTTTAGAGACAGAATGATCATGATTTAACTTTCCTCGAGGATATACTTGCTATAAAGTTGGGCATGAACAAGTTAATCTTTCTCTCTCCAAGCCAATCATTAGACCTTAGGAAGAAATCATAGACAATAAGCAAACATGTATCAGATATGAAAAAAGGAAGTTACCTTTCATATTTTGGATTATACCAAACCAATTCAGTTCCAAAGTGTTGGATTCCTTCAATAAATTTCATATTCACTTGCTCCAATTCAATAACATATTCCTAAATGCCAATATTCTCTTAGAGTTGGCCATATGGAAGATCAATGTTTTGATCTTCATCCAACTTGCGAGCATAGTGAAAAGAATAATCATCCTTCATACAAATGTTCCAAATGTAAGAAACATGCAAGTGTGAAGAATAACTATGGGTGGATCACTTCTTGGCAATGGTCATCAACAACCAAGAAGATATATCAGTCATACTAAAGAATTAATTCTCGAGTATTGACACATCTAGCAATAGAACGATTTTCCTCTTATGACCTTGTACCTGACAGGGGGGTTAATATTAGTGATTGATAGTGAGACTTCAAGTTTCAAAGTCCTATCAATCGAGCAAGAACATGCGAGCCAGATTCAGAGCCATACTCCATCAACGTCATTTAGTTTGTGGTCTTCCTTAAACCTCCATTTAGTAGAAGACATATAACCTCTACTAGACAACAATTTGTGGTCATCTTAAACCTCCATTTAGTCGAAGACTTACATCTTCTGTTGGACAACAATTTGTGGTCATCTCAAACCTCCATTTAGTATAAACGTCAGCTTCTACTAGTCATTTGGTTTGCGGTCTATCTTAAACCACCACCACCATTTAGTAGAAGACATCAGACTTTTGGTTTGTTGTCATCCCAAAATAGCCAGATTCAGAGAGCACATTCAGTCCTTCGCAATTGTCCAATTCCAAACTTTAGCTCTATGATTAGACTCACATACACCCATTCGGATTGGGGGGGGGGAATGTTGGAAACGTAATATGTTACGGTTGTATTTTGTATTATTCACTTGGAGAAATATGAAAAGTAAAGTGAATATAAACTATCATCGAGAGTCGAAGAGACCTCTTGGAAGATGAATCCAAAGGTCATGATCATGTATTTATATGTGTATCATATTAATGAAAAGTATTTCATGATTATCTACATTTGTGTGCATTCTAACACAGGCAATAGGGGTTAGGGAAGGTAATCTTTAAAAGTTACAGAGTGAACTTGTTCGAGCCCTAGTTTATAACAATGATGGTTTATGCAAGTTGTGGCACAAGAGGATGGGGCACATGCATCATATATAATTTCCTATTTTGAAGGTGATATTCACAGGTCTTCCAACATTAGGAAGCATGAAGAGGGTGCATGCTTCACAAGCATACCAACGTCACTTTCCCAAGAAGTGATCATAGGTTTAAGGATATTTTATACCTAATGCATTTGAATATTTATGGACCAATTCCAATGGAATCAAAATTAGGAAGCATGTATTATGTTTCCTTCATTTATGAATTCTCTTGCAAGACTTGGATCTACTTCCTAAAGAGCAAGGATGAGGTCTTTAGCAGGTTTTAGGATTTCAAAGGATTAGTTGAAAACCAGACTTGGAAGAAGATAAAAGTCTTGAGATCAAACAATGGGGGTGAGTATACCTTCAAGGAGTTTGAGGGTTTTTGCAAGGAGGAAAGTATCAAAAGGGAGCTAATCATTCCATGCAACCCACAACAGAATGGGTTTGCGGAGAAAAAAAATCGATCCATCATAAGGGATACTATGGTCATGATTCATACTAGGGCTCATCGATGTTTCTTTGGGAAAAGGCATGCAACAAAACAATCTACATCCAAAATAGGTTTCCTCACGGGATCTTGGAGGATAATACACTAGAGGAAGCATTCACTAGTGTTAAACTAGAGGTGAGTCATTTATGCATCTTTGGATGTCCAATTTATATCCATGTACTGATGGAGAAGAGGACCAAGTTGGAGCCCTCTAGTAGGAAGGATTTATTTGTAGGGTAAAATGAGACTTCAAAATCCTACAAGGTCTATATTCCATAGCAGAGGAAGACAATAGTGAACAATGATGTAAATTTTGAGGAATCCTTTGCATCTAGGAAGTCCTATGAGCCTATTCTAGTATTAGAGGATGTGAAAAATGAATCTTTGAAGGTTGAGCTAAGGTCACTGGTGACTTCCACCGCAAGACAACAACCTTTGGGTGAAGATGAGGAGGCATCAACTCCTACGTCAGGGGACCTCGATGGTTCACTTAGACATTGAATGATTCTCAAGAGTATGTTGAGTCTCCTAGGATCACATTTAGAAATAGCAGACCTCCAAAGAAGTTTTCAAACTATATTCCATTGATGAGCATCATGAGAAATTCCAAACCTTGTCGCATTCATAAGGTAGCAGAATACTAGGTATGGAAGGATGCGATGGTCGAGTACACCTCTATCATAAAGAATGATGTCTAGAACATAGTTCCAAGACAGGAGGGGAAGTTAGTAGTGATTTCCAAGTGACTCTACAAGATCAAACATGCACTAGATGACAACATTAAGGTTCAAGGAAACGTTTATGGAAAGAGGATTATCCTAGAAAGAGGGACTGGACTCTGAGGAGACATTTTCTCTAGATGATAGGGTCACTTCCATTAGATAAATTATGTCCTTAGTTTCATTTATGGGTTGGATGATACATCAGATGGATATGAAGACAATGTTAAAATATGATTTCAAACACTTAGCCAACGCAAGATTTCAACCTCCTATAGTTATTCACCAATAAATTGAGGGTACCACATGCATTTATTGTAACTATGAGCAGAAATAAAAGAGACTAAGAAATCTGAAAATTACAATAGCGAAAAAATAAATGACAACACATTCAGCACATTGAACACATGAAATTTTTGGGCAATGGCCCTAGAAAAAAAAACAAGGGGAAAACCAGTCTAGGAGAGATTTTTCTTATTGAGATCTTAGGAAAATTATGAGTTTTCATCGTTGATCGGAATGGCCACAGTTTTGTCAATACACTGTCATTCTGATCAACCATGAAAACCCCAACCACAAAAATATTTTTAATTAGATTATGAGTTTTATTGTGGCAACATTATCAGCATAAAATGTACAACAATAACTAGTAAACATAACCAACAAACCTCCTTGAAATCTGTGCCAAAGACCCTCAGAAAAATGCACCTAATTTTTTCCTCGAAATCCATGCCACTATTTTTGTTGTGCGACCATATTGTATGGGCTTCTTCTGGCAACAAATATGTCCTCGATTTCTATGCTTAATAGATGCACCTAGCTATATGAATTTATGTCTCATAGTGCCTTGGAAATCGTGTTTATATTCAACATAAAGGCTACCTCGATTTCAATTCCAAACACTAGTTGTACGAACCTCTTTTAATGTTGATATTTCTTGGGATGTGTGCCTCTTTCCCTCCTTGGGATTTGTGCCTCTCCCTTTGGTTGCTACTCTTTCCTCTAGCTTGACTCTCTAGGAAATTGTGTCTCTTCAACTTCCTCTCTCACTCTCCTCAAAAGGTTCACCCCATCTCTCCTATAGTGTTCCTTTTATTACTCATTAATGAGTAACTCCTCTAACCCTTGGTCTCCCTTGAGTGACTCTTCACCTTCCCTTGAGATCAACAATCACGACTTAATCTTTCATTGAGTTCACTTAAATCACTTCAGTGACCCACTTTTCATAAAGTTACTTTTACCCATTAAATATGAAAAGGCTCAACTCGAATTTATGAAATCACTTCATAAAGTCACTAGAGAGAGTTATTTGCTCATACTCCTGCCTAGGTACAATAGATGCAGAAGTACCACCGAGCAATCAAAATCTAACACTCCCTCTTAGCGAGGGAGATAATTCTAGTACCACTAGAATATGTCTACAATCTCATCATGTCCTCTGTTGTTGTAGCTACTCCCATTGCACTAGAAGCCTCTGCTCCCTCTGAACTCAAAGCATATCCAACTACCTCTGTTGTTGTAGCTACTCCCATTGCACTGGAAGCCTCTTCTCCCTCTGAACTCAAAGCATATCCAACTACCTCTGTTGATCTCTGATGTGAAAATTTTTCCATCGAGTGTCCTCTCTTGGAAACCTCACCACTGTCTGACTCAAGCTCCAACCACCCATTGGATCCAACTACATGCTCACAAAGCACTCTATACAATCTCTCTGAACAGACACCAAGCAACACCCGTGTGTCAGAAGAGACCCATTCTGGATATAGGTACGTCATTCCTTGAGAGAACAAAATCCCACATCCATCTATCTCAAAAGATGACACATAGATCAAGTTCACATGTAATTCATGAACATATAAAACATCGTCCAATTCCAGATACCCTCCTAACTCCAGTTGGAATTTAACACTTCCAACTCCCTCCACAACTAGAACATGTCTTGTGCTAACCCCACACCCCACATAGTTGCTTGAGTCAATATATGTAAAACTAAGGAAAAAAGACCTCATCCCAAACATGTGTCGAGAGGCCCGAATGTCCAAGAACCATGCAAGAGTTCTTGTACACCCTAGGCACCCAATGTCTACAGGACAAGCCATCAAGGAAAACTCATTCTCAAACTTTTCCATAAACTCGACAACCTCAGTTGATGTTGATACCTCTTGATCCTATTTCTTCTTCTTCTTGTTCGGACATTGGCCTGCATAATGTCCCAACTCATGACATGCATAGCATCTCATCTTATCCATGTTCTTCTTCCCACCATGAGAAGATTTCTCCCCTCCCATAGCCTTCTTGTCCTTCTTCTTCGAAAGAAGGGAAACATTCTCCTCATTCTCCTCACCCTTTGACTGTCTGCTAAAAAGTGCTTCTTCGCGAATCTCTTCCTGTATGAATTCATCCCTCAATCTCTCCCAGTTGGGACTGTGCTCCCTGGAGACAACACCTTTAATAAAGGTGTTCCACTTCTCCGAAAAACCATTCATATTTTTCCTAGCCAATTCTCCATCTGTTATAACCTCTCCAATTGTGCCAAACTCATCATGAACTTGAGTGATTATGGTGAGATATGAGGAAATTTTTTTTGTCTTGGTCATCTTCATGTTTCTTAGCTTCTCTCTCAATATCATCCTTCAATTCTCATTTGAACTTTGGTATAGCTTGGTCAAAGATACCCACATTTCATAGGCATTCTTCTTTCCTGAAATGTGTGGAATGAGGTGATATTTGATTGCATCCAAGATTAAACTCTTGGCCTTAACATTATTCTTTTTATATGCAACCAATTGAGTAGGATCTGTAGGAATGACAATAGGTGCAGTAGCGGTATGGTGCACAATATCCCACAACTCATGTTCTTCCAACAACAGTGCAATCCTCTCCTTCCATGAACTAAAGTTCATTGCCCCATCCAATCTATCTTCAAACCTCAAGCCGGAAGCCATGACCTTCTCAACTGAGACTCAAACCTTCCCCTTCCTTCTTCCAAGAAAAATCCCCTCCGCACTCACTACAAATCAAGTGTCAAATATCAATTATGCTAAACCTCAGAGCTCCAACTCTTATACCATGTTAAAATCTGCTTTCAAACACTTAACCAACGTAAGATTTCAACCTCCTATAGTTATTCACCAATAAAGCAAGGGTACTACATGCATTTACTGTAACTATGAGCAGAAATACAAGAGACTAAGTAATCTGTAAATTATAGCAGCGGAAAAATAAATGAACAACAACACATTCACCACATTGAACACGTGAAATTTTCAGGCAATGCCCCTGGAAAACCCACAAGGGGAAAACTAGTCTAGGAGATATTTTTCTTATTGAGCTCTTAGGAAAATTTTGAGTTTTACAACAACAACATTATCAACATAAAATATACAAAACTAACTAGTAAACAAAACCAGTTGACCTCCTCGAAATATTTGCTAAAGACCTTCAGAAAAATGCACCTGATTTCAGCCTCGAAATTCAAGCCAATATTTATGTTGTACGGTTGTATTGTAAGGCCTTATCGTGGAAACAAATATTTTCTTGATTTATGTGCTTAACAATTGCACCTAGTTGTATGAATTATGTCTCTAAGCACCTTGGAAATGGTTCCTATCTTCAACAGAAAGGTTGCCTTGATTTCAGTACCAAACACTAGTTATACATCCCTCTTTAATGTTGATATTTCTTGGGATGTGTGCCTCTTTCCCTCCTTGGGATTCATGCTTGTCCCTTTGGCTGCTACTCTTTCCTCTAGCCCGACTCTCTAGGAAATTGTGTCTCTTCAACTTCCTCTCTCACTCTCCTCAAAAGGTGCGCCTCATCTCTCGTCTAGTGTTCCTTTTATTACTCATTAATGATTAACTCCTCCAACCCTTTGTCTCCCTTGAGTGACTCTTCAACTTCCCTTGAGATCAATAGTCACAACTTAATTTTTTATTGAGTTCACTTAAATCACTTAGGTGACCCAATTTTCATAAAGTCACTTTTACCCATTAAATATTAACATGCTAAACTTGAATTTACAAAATCACTTTATAAAATCACTTCATAAAGTCACTAGAGAGAGTTATTTGCTCGGACTCCTGCTTAGGCACAATAGATATAGAAGTACCATCAAGCTATCAAAATCTAACATACAACTTTTCTTAATGGGATCATTGAGGGAAAAGTGTACATAGATCAACCTCGGGGCTTTGAGGTAAATGGAAAGGAGTCCCATATTTTCAAGCTTAAGAAACCCTTGTATGGACTCAAGTAGGGACCGAGAGCATGGTATTCTAGGATACATGGTTATTTGTAGAGTATGGGTTTCACCAAAAGAGAAGCAGATCCTAACTTATATTATATATTTGTTGGAACTGATCTACTTGTTTTAGTGTTGTATGTAGATGATTGGTTTCATACAGGTGCACAGATTCCCATTTCAGCGTGTAAAGAAAATATGTCTTTTGAGTTTGAGATGAAGGACATTTGCATGATGCATTACTTTTCGGGTTTCGAGGTTGGGCAAAGACCAAGGGAAATATTCCTTGGATAGGTTATGTTTGCAATTGAGATCTTGAAAAGGTTGTGGATGGAGAAAAGAAAACATATGGCCACAACCATGATAACTAATATGAAGAAGGTGACAAATTTAGATTCAGGGTTGGTGGATCCCACATTGTATAGGCAACTGATAGGTTCTTTGATGTATTTGGTGTAACACCCTATTTCCCCTAGTTTGTAACTTAATCATAAAATAGAATTACCATGCTAAGGCATGTGGACAATGTAAATGTATTATTGTTTGGGTTGCCAATAACTGACTGTGGGGGTGAAGCCTTGAAAGTGTTGGTCATGATATCACTAGAAGATGAATGTGAAAACTATATGAGAGGGTTCATTATATCAAATAACCCTAAATTTCCCTTGATGAGGATGAAAAACCTCCTTCGGATCCCAAGGAGAGAAAATAGTTAATGAAGAAAGGACCAGTGGTTGAATTATCAACTACCCCCATGAATGGGAGCATGGTCTAGCTGCAGAATGTTAGCCTAAAGTACCACAGAGACCTGCAGACCCGAGCTTCCTTCTGACAGAAGGAATGTAATGGGTTAGGAACCTTCCAAAAAGAAGGAAGGTAAGATAGATACACACGGAAAACCAGAGAGGATAGACGAGACAGATGTGCAAGCTCGTAAGGGAGATGCACAGAGCTCTCCAGGGGATAAGAAATAGAAGGTCGTGAGTTTGGTGTTGAGTGAGCATCTGATAAACCTCATCGAGGCCATAACATAGAGAAATATTTGAATGTTGTAGAGAACAGAACCCAGGCATAAGCTGATTAGAGAAAGAACCCTTGAGAACTGCGAGAATTCCCTAGTGATATCATGGCTTGGCACCGGGGTGGCCAGAGTGATAAGAATGAATGCCTCTGAGCCTATGGTAGGGTGGAAGGACGCACACCCATAGTCAATTAGTTGGAAACCACCTGTAATAGATAAGTATTCACATATCTTGTGTATTTAAGTGGTACTGTGAATTAAAGTTGGATATCCTATGAATGTTGCAGGGATGGATATATTCGCTTAATGATTATACTGTATTCCCTTTATTCTTGCTTGATTATGTAATCAAGCAAGTAGGAAATTGTATGAATTGGATGTGTTTTTATACTCATCAAAGCTTGCGTTCTTTGGTGGCTTAAGCCAGAGCCACGAACTGTGAGTTCGTCGACCTTAGGTACAGTTTCATGTATGCATGTCGACCCTCTTAATCGTGTTGAGTCCCTTGGAGGATGGAATTGGTTAAGCTCAGGAGGGGTAGTGCAGGTATGCATAGGCTCTCTGCGAGGCAAGCAGAGACCGAGAAACACTTAATTTCTAGACTTGATGAAGGAGCACAAGAATAGTGCAAGTGTTAAGCCTAGGAGAAAGAGCACAACACTCTTAAATCCTTCATAACTAATGAAGCTCAGGAAGAACGGTTCAAGTATCAAAAGGGAATATCCCTTCGTTTAGAATATGAGCGGATGAGATCCGTTCGGGAGGACCTAGTATCTGTCGTGATCGTTAGATTTGAAGAAGGGGCACAGGCGTTAACGCCTTGACTCCTTCAGTCTTTGCAATATCGCACATCAGGTGATTCACACGTTGGCACGACTAAACTCCCAAAACCCGAAGTTGTGACGTGATATGGACCGTAGATCTAAGGATCTATCAGGACCCTTCTTGATCATTGATTTGACGCAGGTGAATATCGGGAAATCGGGAATCGGGGAGACAGAGGTAAGCCAACCTCCAAAGTCGTGAAATCCTGATTCACGAGAGAGGAGATCTGGACTGTTGAATCCAGGAGGGTACGTGTCAGCAGGTCGAAAGATCTAGAGGAAGGTGAAGGTTGGAGTATTGAGACACCCGAAGTCCCGAAGAAATATTTGGACAGTGAGATCTAAGGGAAATGTGGCATGAATCCGTGAACTCCGGGTAAAGTCCCTGTTATCCCCGATATCTAGGGATAACTAGGAGATCATGTCTCGAGGCCCACATGGTCCTAGACATGGAGTACCAAGAGCATGAGCGACCTGAACATGGTCCTGGAGGACCCT
>JZKD02S0219485.1:11199-21836 GCA_000966675.3 Picea glauca | reverse complement strand
AAAGATTTTTTTTGTTATTGTACATGTTTTTTTTTATTGCAACTCTGATAGGTCTCATTGACCATTGTTCTGGAAATGCTTCATGTAGTTTAGATATAACTTGGTTCTTGGAATCGGTGGATTGATTTTTGTATTGTAAGTGGAAAGTACATATATATGTTCGTTCCACTACATCCCTCATGGTTTTGTAAAATTCCCCGCCCTTTCATTAGCCTCTGGTGCCACTCCATATGAGCTAAGGACCAATTCATCATCATTTACATCTTCTATATTTTATATTTTCTTAGAACAACACTCCGCTCCTTCGTTGTTTGTCCCTATAGAATATTAAACATATGTGAATTAATATATTGTTTAAAACATGTTATCTAATATTCTTAACTATATTATTAATGAATATTCAAAAACGAACTCATATTGAATAGTATTTTTTTCATTCACATGATTGATCCTTTTGCAATTTTTTCATCAAAATTTTACGCTCTTATGCACTTATATCACAAAGAATATTATTGAGATTCCTCATTTTGTGTCTCTTCATGACACACACAAACCAATACATATTAGTTAAACTTACGTATAGTTCAAACATATTAAATTTGTATATATTTTACAAAGAACTTGCCTTTTTTTCTTTTTTCGATGTGCTATCACTATGCCGATCATAATTTTAAGTATTATTACACATTTTTTTTATAAATATACAATATGTACCATTCAATATGTTGGATTACTGAGGGGGGGGGGTGTGAATCAATAATGAGTAGTTTATACCACCTATTAATCCTTTTAATCACAAAATATATTCCTTTAACTTATTCAACAATGTTCATCAACTCATCATTAATATGTTATTTCATCATATAACCTTAACATCCATAAGTGCATAAAAACATTAATAGACACATCCACACAATGCACATTACACTAGTAGTTTACGTGGAAACCCAATGGGAGAGAAAACCACAAAATGATTTTCTTATATGTCTTTAATAATTGTATTCAAGGAAGCACAAACTTCCAATTCTCCAACTCCAACCCCCTAGTTTCTCAGGATACAACCCGAGGGAAGCTCTAATGCTCCAATTTTCTTCCTATAACCAGAACGACGCTACAAACCCTCGATGTTCTCCGGCTACAAACGAAAGGTAGCTACAACCACCTATCCTTGACCCATCTATTCGCCCTAAAATATAAGTGTCAAATAAATGATGAGACCACTTCCATAATGTCACTCTAAGTTATACCACTATAAACATGTACCAACCTATTCCAACACTTGTAACCAACTAGTACGTGTTCTCAGCCTGTACCAATAGAAATCAACACGTACACAACATGTCTATACTGTAACTCATGTATGTACGTGCCTTGTCTATACTACATCCCACATATGTATGTGTCTTGTCTATATTGCAACCTGTGTATGCGTTTTGATGGCTAGAATTCTCAATTTTCTGAAACTTAGACCCTTTTTTCCCTCTATCACATCTACCTGGAACCTATCCCAACCTATACCAATCAACTTGTATTATCAACCATGTAAATCAATCACACACACAACTTGTAACATCATAAGTGCATCAACTATGCACATCATAATACCTCATAACCATCACTAAGATGAAGATGTTCTTTTACTAAGATATCAAGATGTTTATGCCACATCATCCATATACCATGTGTCAAACAATACTACAATAAAGTGACTCTAAATGTGTACCAAATATGTACCAATCATGTTTCACCAATACTACTAACAAGTGCCTCTAACAATGCACCACACATGTACCAATCATGCATCAACAAGTCAAACTATGACTCATGAAGATGTACCAACATCACCACACCATGCACCTCATGTATGTTCCAACTCATCGACTACATTTCCCAACATGTATTTCAACCATATAGAAAACATATATACCAATACAACCAAAAGAAATCCTCTGTCAATACATCAGACAATACCTTATCCAAATACCATAAACCCTTACATCAAACCATGTGCCAAAACCTCATTGTTATGTAGCCTCAAGTGTGTACAAATCATATATCCAGACCACTAAAAAAATTCCCTCACAATGTACCATAAGATCCATGAATAACACTCACTAATGTACCAACCATGTACTACAATAGATCTGCCTCAAACTAACCATCAACTTCACTAACACATCACAATAAAAAACTCTCAACCATGTACCAAGGAATACTAGTTATGTCTCAACACTTGAACTAACAAGATGTACCAATGAATATTACCAACATACAAGTGTTGTATTTCTATATATCTTTCTCATACCTCACATGCCATACAATCAACAACCTCTCTAGGGAAAACCCTTAATCTCCCATAACCATATCTCATGAAGACAACAATATCCAACTACTCATTAGAATGTGACATACCTTTTGAATATGTAGATAGATATATTATACCTGATCACTATATACTTTCCTGGGATATTTTTTCAAACTCTAAGAACCTGACACCCTCATCACTCAAGATTTCATGTATTTTTCCCACATGTACATGCCCTATTATACTTCTAGCCTGCGTATGTATGCACCTTGTTATACTGCCAAATTGTGTGTGTGCATGCCCTTCTCTAGTGCATCCCTTGTACAACTCAAAAACTAGGGTTTTTCAGTATTTTTGTAGTTCTGAAACTTTCATCATCAACCCTCCTTTACAACCTTAAACTTGTGCAAATTGATGTATCAATGTGTACCTGTAATACACCTTTCACAAAATAGATATTCAATTATATTCAAATAGGTAGGGTAGGTGCTAATGGGAGAGCATTTGTCTCTTATTTATACTTCCATGTAGCTTCCTCAATGGGTTACCTTGTAACCAACTTAACACAACTTCCTTATTCTATGGCTAACACACTTCTAACCACTCTTCCACTTACAACTACTTTATTATTTAAATAATTTCTCTTTTCATCTAGTTTGACTACTTTATTATTTAAATAATTTATCTTTACTCACAACCTCTTGTTACAACTAATTTTTCTATAATTATTCAATTCATAACTTATTTTCTCTTAACTAACTTCTTGTTGCGGCCACTTTATTATTTAATTTATTTATTGGTCAACCACTTTGACTATTCAATCTTCTCATCACAACTACTTTACCATAATTACCAAAACCACAACTTCTTGTTGCAACTAATTTATTTTTAATTATTTTCTTAATAAAACAACTATACCCATGATTAACTCCTAGTTACCATCAATTTTACTAATAAACTTCTTCTACGAGCTTCTAGAATAATTGACTTCTTTGAGATTCTATATAATTCATGAGGGTTTTGCAACTTCACAAGGACATAATATCCATGAGGATTTATGTGACGTTCCACATATCACTGGAAATGATAGGACATGTATTATCCATATAGAATAATCTTACATGAAAATATATTAATATTCATACCATTACACATCAAATAAACTTAAGTCCCTTAACCATACTATTGGGGCTACTGATATTTGCTACCGGACTTCTCCGAGGGTTCACATCAATATCTAAGTGTTGAAATCAATCTACAATATCACTCTCCAAGGGTTGACATCAATCAAAACCAAATGTCCATCAACCTAAGCCAATTGTCTGACAATCTCCCCCTTTGGAATTAATGGCAACACCAACATTGATGGAAACACTTAGTCATGATAACATTCATGCTCATACTCCTTATCAATGTTTCTATCTCTCCCCCTTTTCCATCAATGGAAAAGGGTATCTCCTTTTGGGATTGCTCCACCTGGCTAAAATCTCCTTGGGGGTCCTCCCCCTATATAAATTCTTTTGATCTTTATCTATGTCTCTAAGCCTCTGATTATTCTCTCTCCCTACATTTGAATAATATCTTCCCCTTTGAAAAAATGGTATCACTCTGATGCAACAATGAATTCATATCGCTCATGCATTCCACGTGACCATCTCTCTATCAATGTTATATTGAAACCTGCATAGGAGAGATATCTAAAGCAAGTACAAACAATTTTTCTCAAGAAAGGAAGAGAGATTCAATATGGAATAATGAGAAAATATATGCACACTACTCCAACGAGTTGATGGTTGATACATAGACGCTGATCAATATGATACAATGAATGAGTGGAATACACTGATATATATAGGACATAACATTCCATGATAGAAGAATGTGTACTTGCACAATAACACAATAGTGATTATATAAAATATAAAGTATGAAAAATAACTAGTTAGTTAACTCTCATTGAACTAGTGTGACAAAAATAAAAATTTCTCCAACAACCCCCCTGAACATCATTATGGAGTAAAAAATGAGTCACATCTACTAGGACATATTAGGTACTCACATACAATGAAACTAATGAACAATGAATAAAAAAAAGGAAAGAGGGAAAACCATGTGGGAACAAACCCCCCTCCCCCCCCATCCCCCCAAAATACAATCCATCGAAAGAAGAAAAGGAAGTTGTTAGGAAACTATGTTCTTCACTCTAAGATGATCCTACAAAGTATGAAAATTTTTCTCACAGAAAGTATTCATGAATATGTAGAAATATTTATGGATATGATGAATTCCTTTGGAAACTTGTCTAGACTTGTACCTCTCAATCATGTGAACCCATCTGCACCTGAAAATATTCCTTTTTGTTGGAAGTGGAACCAAATGAAAAGTCTAGTTCTTTATGAGTGAGTCATAATCCTTATGCATGGCTCCTTTCCATAATGGATTTCCCAAAAACTCATTGTAGAGTTGTGAATCATAATATTGAACCATATAGCAATGCATGGTCATCACAAGTTTTGAAATTAAAAGTACATGAGAAGGATCCTCATGTTGAGATCAAGTCCTCGTCCAATCCAAGGGATTCCTTGCAAGGATACCTCCTACCTAAAGTGTGATTTTTTCTTTCTTGGGCATCTAATGAAGCTTCAGCGTTGGCTTCTTATCTCGTTGTACTACTTTCTTATTTCCATGTATAGAATCTAAGTGTATGGAACCATCTCTGATGTCTGAAACTGATGGAAGCATAAGAGTATATGCATGTTCCACTACAGGTGCATGCAAATTACTCTCCTTATGTGTAAGTATAAAATATTAGTTATCGTTAGAAAACTTAGTGAATTTATACAACCTTGACTTGTGATCCACCTCACCAATTGCAATGATGGAATATTCATGCAAATCAATTACTAAAACTGAATTCAATGTAGATTAATCGTTTTTACCTTTCTGAGTGATCGTATAAAGTGAGAGTATATTCATAGAAATTTTTGGAACATGTAAAACATTCTCAAAACTGTCATTATGGATTTCCACTCTCCCCTCTCCTACTACTACTACTGGAGTATCATCCCCCATGATAATAGGGGGTCTTGAGCATGAACTCAAAGAAGAGAAAAATTCCTCTTTTGTTTCCATATGATGGGATGAACCAAAATCTATAATCCATGAATCAGATGAGGAATTAATTACAACAAGAGCATGATGATTACTTTTTTTAGGAGCAGGATATTCTTCCTTTTTTTTCTTCACTCCCTATGGAATGAAGTTTCCAAGGTTGTTCTGTTGAAGTTCCTATGCCATAAGATCGATCTGTTTCTTGATGCATGTGTATTATTCATGATTTGGTTTATTGCAGTAAGTGCACTGCTTTCCCTTCCTCTTCTTCTTCGAATCTGAAGATTCTTTGGAACCTGAAGAATTGTTAAAGGGTTTGGAATATCCCTCCTTCTCGTTTTGTTTGGATGATCATTTTCCATCATGCATGGTAAGTGAATTTGATTTGAGATCCTTGATTAGGCACATATGAATGATTTTTTTCTTCTCATGTGTGAGAGAATCAATTAATTTATCCATGGTAGGCATCTTCCAATTTGTTCCCATGAGATACCTTCCTAAATGGAAAGTGGAAACATAGACAACATATTTTGGTCCTAGCTTGGCAAATATTGTTAGAATAAGTTGGTCCACTTGTTTAGACTTATCAATACCACAAGATGTTAAGATCAATATAAAATATTTAAACTTAGTAAATAAATTATGTATATTATCAAAACTTTTAGGATACAAAGTATTCAACTCTACCTGAAGCATATGACCTCTCATCTCATCCTACTTTTCAAACAAACTTTCCAAGGTAGTCCATATCACATTTGGAGTCTTGCATGCACTAACATGAAACCATAAATCAGTTGAAATCAATTCAGGAAGAAGTCTTGTGGCTTCATTCTTTTGGTTCACCCATCTCATCTTCTCAATTGTTGATGTAGGTTATGTTTTTGTCCCCATCATCAAGTTTTACAACCCTTTCCTTCTAAGTTGGAATTATTACTTGGGATTCCAATAAAAATAATTGTATGGTGTAAGGATTAACACCAATTTTGACTATATAATGGGTGTCATATCCATATATCCCACTTTTTGTAAGAACCCATAAAAATTTACTCTCAATCTGCAAGTGAAAAACTAAGAAATCACTGTAGAAAGGGCACTTTAAGTGAAAATTTGTATCAGTTTCAGGAGATAATATTTCGACTTACTTTCTGAGAAAACGGTGAGGAATCGGGCCTAACGATTGAAAACCCACTTGCATAATGGGTCTATTAACTTCTTAAGCAATATCTTTCCTCACAAAGTTAATATTTTTGGAGAAATCATTGTATAATGGTACAAGCATGGATTCGTATCATTTTCAGGAGGCAATCTTTTGGCTTACTTTATGAGAAAGCAGTGAGGAATATCTCCAAATAGTTGAAAATCCACTTGAAGAATGGGCTCATTTACTTCTCACGCAAGTCGTTTCCTCAAAACGTTAATATTTTGGGAGAAATTACTGCAGAAAGGTACAACCATAGATTCATATTAGTTTCAGAAGGTGATATTTTGGCATACGTTTTGAGAAAACGGTGAAGAATCTCGCCAAATGGTGGAAAACACACTTGAAGAATGGGTCGATTTACTTCTCTTTCAATTTGTTTCCTAAAAAAGTTAATATTTTTGGATAAGTCATAGCCAAAAGGTATGACCACTGATTTTTCCTGTCAAAACTTTGATTTTCCTTATTCTTTGGATTGTCTGGCTTTCTCCAAGCAATGTAGCTCTAATACCATGTCAATGTTTCATTGAAATTTTCATAGGAGATCTAGTCAAAGCAAGTACAAACAAATCTTATCAAGAAAGGAAGAGAGATTCAATATGGAAGAATTAGAAAATATATTCACACTACTCCAATGAGATGATTATTGATACATAGATGATGATCAATATGATACAATGAATGAGTGGAATACGCTCATATATAGGACATAACATTCCATAATATCAGAATGCATGCATGCATAATAGCATAATAGTGATGATCTAGAATAGAAAGTTTAAAATAGAACTAGTCAATTAATTCCCACTGAACTAGTGTGCCAAAAATAGAAATTTCTCCAACACACTCCCCTCGGAATCATGCCTTTGTTCTTTCTCTCCAAGAATCTAATTCTTTATCCATGCATCTGAGAAATATGTTCCCCTGGAATCATACTATTGTTATTACCTCTATTTCTGATAACTTCTTTGAATGGTCTTTCTACCTATCTTTCTTCTTATGTTTCTCTCCCTTGACTTATATGCAAGATATCTTGTAGGTGATATGTAGGGCTTATTATAACTATTTCCTTTTGAATTTTTTGTCCATTGGTGATTCCTTGTGTGATCAATTGATATCTATGAAAAACATTCAATAATAAGAAATTTAAGTATTCTTGTGTCATTATCATCCATTATGAAAATGTTTCTTTATCTCTGAACCAATCTCTAAATTTGTGCTCTCATCCACTTTCATATATTTTTCCAAACCTACTTAGAATCTTATGAATCCATCTCTTTCCATACTTTCCACTACTATGCTACTCAACTATCCACAATGTTGACCCATTTGTCATTGTACTATCATGAATTCTTTGTTGTTGCAACTGATCATCAAATGTCAAATGTGTGCATTGATCTTCTCTATGTGTAATCCAAACTCTGCATGTTCGGAAAAACCTGGGTTGAAGATATCTTTGTCTGAATACAGTCATATACTTCTTCCTGTGTAATTTTTTCAACCGATCAATATTTCATATTGTACTTCTGCTATTGAACACACTTGAAACTACTCAAAAGATAAATATTTGATCTGTAGAGATGTTATCTAGACCCCCCCTATTCACCATACATATTTGTTGGGAGTCTCCAAGATGGATGGTTCAGAAAAGTGTATGCTCAGATGCAGATTCATCATCATCTTAGTCGGTAGGCTCAACATTCTTTTGAAATTTGACTTCTTTCTTTCTGTCTATGGATTCATCTTGCACTACAATACTTGAAAGTACAATCTATTGAACCCTCTCCTTATTTACACGTCCTTCCTTTGTTTCATTTCTTTTCAAAACATTTATGTATCTAACATCTTCCTTTTTCTTTGTAGATTTGTCTTCATCTCATGTTATTACCAATCTTGTGATTTCTGGGACATGGTCTTTGTTTACTTGTTCTTCTTGTTTTCTTATCCATGCTTTCTTGTATAAGATATTAGTGTTCTCTTTCATGGAAGTATCGATCATGCTTCTAAAATCACAAGCTATGTATCCATAGTTATGACATTTCTAACATTCAATGTTGTATGGGGCCACATAATCATTTCTTGCTTGAACATTTCTTCCATAAGCCCTGCAATATGCAACCTTATGTCCAAAGTTAGTACAATAAAAACAATGACCATAAAAGAAATTTACATACTTGGGAGTGAATTCTTGCCTTGGTTGATCATGATTGAATCTTCTTTGTGGCTTGAATGTGAAGGGTTGGTGACGACCGTCCTTCCCCACTCCTTGGAGATCGATCGCCTACACCACGACCTTCTCTTCTCTCATCCCGAAGAGTACAATACTCTTCTATCTTCCTATTAGAAGGTCTCCACCCACAGATTTATTTTACGTAATCCTCCTTCCTATTATTCGGAGGATCCGAACTTCGCTACTCGCGAGTTCAACCATTATGCATTACCTCCTCGGATCCCCGAGACCCAATATGTGTTAGTCAACGTTGACTTTATTCCTCCGCTACCGAAACTTTGCTCTATCACCCTTCGCTGATAGTGGCGCTAAATACTCGGAGTTCAAACTCCCGAGATCCGATGTGCCGAGATGTCGACCTCGCGATATCGCTTTTTCGCGTCCTCGCCACTTGCGTGGCCAATCTCTTAGCCCTTCAACTCCCGAGACTCGATGTCCCGAGATCACCTACCATGTCCCCACTCTTGTGGTCCCCACGATCTACCGAATTCCTCGGAACATCGCTCCTTGCGATCTCCATGACCAAGTTTTCAACTCGCTTCCACACGAAAACTTGATATGTCCAATCCACGAACAGAGTCAGGATCCTCATGATTCCAGGTAGATGCTCCTGCCTTCCTGAGCTTTCGAACTTCTTTCATCTGCACTGTAGACTTCACGTCCACTTTCCTTCTTGAACAAATCCCCGAACAAGAAGTGTCTCTCCCCGAGACTTGTCCATCAACCGACGTCTATGCTATGCGACCTGCTCACGCACAAATTTTCTCCGCTGTCCTTCGACAACTTCGAAGACCTATCTCTTCTGAGCCTCTACAGCTTCAATTCCCTTAGGAAGAAGCTCTTGCATGCACTCCTTGCGGAAAATCTTCCACAACGCCTAATTGTTGAAGTCTTCTCGACTCTACACACACCTGCAGCAGCAGTCTTTCACCTCCTTCGCTCAGAATCGCGACTTTGAGAATTCTTCTAGCCTACACACACCTTGCACAACTCCAATGCCAAACCTGCACTTCTGAGGATTTAGAACAAAATCTTTCTCTAATTGAACCCTGCAGTCACGCACTCCTTGTGGACAAATTCAACTGCACTCGTTGAAGGAATTCTCTGGCTCGCTTAGGGAAACAATTGAAACTAACTCCTTGTCCTCTCAGACTTCATTTCAACCATGAAATCACATACACAACATATAAAATAAAATGTATGGCAAGAAGTAAACACTCATGAGCATAATATCATCAATACACAGAGACTAACACAACCATGAAATTGAATCAAAGCTCTTTTTATTAATTCAATGTCTGTACATGGAGGTTCTTCATACACTTCTCTGCATGCTCTTCTCTTCTTGCTCCTATTCTAGCTTCTTTTTACAATGTGCAAAGGAGGGTGTCTATATCCTGTTTCCCTCTCGAGATCTACACTATCAAATCTAGAATTAAATGTTCTATCTACTTTACATTAAATTCATTAAATGCCTCATCTACCTAAGGACGAGAGATTAAAGGCTCAAGGTCCATTAAAATACAAGTGCGCTTATTTATGAATAAATTCATTAAAGAGCGGTGCAACAAATCCCAAAGTATTTCAAAATGTGTGCTAGCGCTGTCCAGCTGTCTTTTCTGCTCTATGCGCTGGATCGCTTGATGAGTGAGCGATGCTCCTGCATCATACTCCTCAACTTGAAAATTTTCATGGGCTCATGTCCATGAGCTCCTGCACGGTCTGTCCATGCTTCTGGATCACTGCCTCAGTCTCCCAGCTAGAATCCTCCACTGGGTGGTTCTTCCATTTGA
>JZKD02S0219452.1:7758-17824 GCA_000966675.3 Picea glauca | reverse complement strand
GCTTGAGATATGATATGTGCAACAAAGATTCTGCAAGATTATATTTTGATGTCTAGAAGCATGTCTAGGTGGTTTGCCACGGAAAACGAAGAACTTGTATCGTGGGCACAATAGTATGTGTAGAGGATAAAGAACATGGTTAAAGGGCATATCTGGATAAATTGCCAGGGAAAACCAGAAATCGTTTAGTTGCGGCCATGCAATTGCGTGATATTGTGTGCCTTGTAATATATTTTGGCCAGCGAAAAAAAATCTACACGTTTGCAGCCATGGATAGAGAAGCGCAAAGGTTCATGTTTATGCCTTTCTAGACTATTCATTCAGTTAGTTTTGTTGTGTGTACATATTGCTTGTTCTCCGGTGAATACCAGCTTCCATTGATATTCATTGAATTTTGTGCGTTCCCACATTCAAACAAACAGAGTAGTTGGAGAAAACGAGGGAGTCCCGACTGCATCGACTGAAGAGGATATAGAAAGGTGCATGCTTGTACTGTTGTTTCACATCGCATTGTTTTGTATTTCATTTATGATCTATATATGTGTTAAAGTAGTTGTGTGCCTTCCTACATGGTAAGTTATCTTGCTTACATTTGTTCCTTCCTGCATACTAGTTGGTTCATGTATGTTGTGTTTGCACTGCATTGTTGCATTTAAACAAACAAAATGGTTGGACAGGACGAAGGACTCTTTGGCGGGTAAATAGAGTTGTTTCTATTTATTTTAGATGTTTGTCTTCATACTAACTTGCCTTCGTGTCCATTGCATCTTCGGCGTTGCTGCCTTGGAAAAAACAGGTTGCTTGGATAAGGAGATGAATCGTTCTGTGCAACGGTAGAGGGTTCTGTGATGTAATCTTCTAAAAGTTATACCAAGTGTGTTGGTAAATTAAATATACAAACCGGGTTGTGGCATATAATATTAGACTTGAAAATGATGACTTTGTAGTAATGGGCCTTTCTACGCTCCCTATTTCTACTTTTTCCATTTCTTATTATCCCTTTTGTTTTCTAATTCATCTGCCTAGTGTGCTTTCCAAAAATTCCTTTGTTCGTTGGTTGGTGGACTAACGGATTCACATATGTGGTCGTGATTCTACCTTCTTCCATAGTTACCCACTTTCTTGATTGTGGGTGTCAGGCTGACAGGTTGAAGATTGGTCCCCTGGCTTCCGGGGGTCCATGATATACAGATTGGCCATGGTGCCCCATGCTCACGCCCTGTTTACTGTTAAACATTTCTCCAGTTAAAAAATTCAGATGCATACAATTTTACGGTTATTTGTTCCTTCCGATGGACAATATACAATGCATATGCTTGTTTAGTCCTGATAATCATCTGTACATGCTTGCATCATAAAAAGTTGGACTAGTGACACAAGCATGAGCAGCCAGTCATCCCAAACATCGGCAGACCTACAAGGCCAAAGGTAAAGATGCATACGCTCTACTCTTACTATGTTTACTAAAAAAAATTGTTGGGCTATATATTTATCTATGACAAGGCAGATATGTCGATGTCATTTGCAATACATGGTTTGTAGCTCGCAAGAACTATCAACAAGTACAAGCGACACGCCGAACGTGTTGCATGTTCCAAAGACTAAGAGGTGTGGTTGCGAAACTCTGGCTCCATAGTTCATCAAAACTATGCGTGTACTTGTAGCACACTACCATTCACTTTAGTTTTCCTGTTCAAAAAGATGTTATCAGGTCTAGAGTTGTGACATCCAAACTACTGTCAATAGAGGGCTTGAACAGCCGCCAAACTGGACAAGTGTTCGTCGGGGACATAATGGTTGTCTATAGCACCTACTTGGACAATGTAATGTTCCTGGCTTGGCTAGTCTAGGAAACACTGCTAATGTATGTAAGATCAATAGTTTACAGCATATAAATGATCATACAAATAATAAATGCGACAAAGGACTGCAAATTTTGTATTATGATATCTTTGTGGATTACAAAATGATCAAATGCGGCTGAATAAACTGACAATACTCGACTAGATAAACAAACAAAGGATCTTAGTCGGAATACAAATAAGCAACTAAAAGATAATACCCGGAATATGGAAGCACTGCGGAATCAATGGATGCGCTGGGACTATGGCATCTCTGATGGTAACTGCTAGAAGTCTAGAAAGTTCACCCTGGGAGCTGTATTTCTCTAAATGGCCTGGAAACTGTCCCAAATGATGCGCCCTGCTCTAGTCCTCGGTACTGGTAACTGTCGGACCCTTTTGCTGGTGAGTTTGGACCCCGGATGGATCCCCCTGGGGGAATGTGCCCCTCTTTCTCTGGCAAAATGTGTCCTAGTGATTCCACCGTCGAAATCAAATGAGACGTGTCTCAAAATGACCGCCTTGGTCTACTGAGAAATGGGTCGGAAGGGTTTCCCTGAATATGGCCCGATTCTCGCTCTGGAACCCCAAATGTATCCGCCAAAAGTGTCGCATGTCCAAGTCTGGAAAATGTGCCCCAGTTGATTCCTCATTGGAATCTGATGAGGAACTAGGAAAAATATGTGCCTTGCCTTCCTCTCAAATGGGTCGAAGGGAAATCTCAGAATTCTCCCTAGATGGGATAAGTCAACTCAAAACCCTGTCAGAAGTTGCGCCCTCACTCTGAATGAATGCACCCCCTATCGTCATCCTAGGAGGTTCAAGGATAAGATAGAGAAGGCAATCAAGGAATTGTTGGCGATGGGACACATCAGACCGAGCAACAACCCGTTTGCTTCTTTAGTTGTCTTATTTCTAAAGAAGGATGGCACCATGAGGATGTGCATTGATTACCGAGCCTTGAACAACAAAACCATCAAGAACCGGTACCCTATCCCACGCATTGACGAGTTGATGGATGAACTGCATGGGGCAGTTTTCTTCTCAAAAATTGATCTACGCTTTGGATATCATCAGATCAACATCCGAGAGAAGGACATAGAGAAGACGACATTTCGATGTCATTTTGGACACTTCGAGTTCCTGGTTATGCCATTTGGGCTAACCAATGCACCCACTACATTCTAGTCTTGCATGAACCACATATTCAGGGATCACTTAAGGAAATCAGTCTTGGTTTTCTTCGACAACATCTTGATCTATAGCTGATCATGGAAAGAGAAAATGAGGCACCTGGATGAGGTATTGAGCATTATGGAGGCACAGTCATTATATGCCTAAGATTCCACGTGAGAGTTTAGTGTGACAAAGCTGCTTTACTTAGGCCACATCATTAGTGCATAGGGGGTACAGGTGCACCAAGACAAGATCATGACCAATCTGGATTGTCCGACGCCCAGAAACGTGACAGAATTGAGGAGATTCTTCGGGTTGTGCAACTATTACAGGCGGTTCGTCCGTGGTTTTTCTTATCTTGGAGCATTGCTGACAGATATTACCAAGCATGGGGCCTTCATATGAACTGATAAATCACAGGAAGCCTTTGATCACATGAAGGAAGTCATGGGCACTTGTCTAGTGTTGGCACTACCAGACTTCACCTTGCCATTTGCGAGGACACCCCATTGTATTCAAGAGTTGGAAGCTTAGTAAACCTGAGAGGTTGTACTCCATTTATGACAAGGAAATGTTTGCAATCATGCATGCCTTGACCAAGTTCAAACAATATTTGGTGGGAAGCAAATTCGTGGTCAAGACCGATCACAACAGTTTGAAGTATTTCCTTAAGCAGAAGGACCTCAGTGAGCGCCAACAGAAATTGGTAACGAAGGTACATGCATTCGAATTTGACATAGAGTATGTCAAGGGAAATAAGAACATTATGGACGATGCACTATCGAGGAGACTTGTGACATGTTCTTTGATGGAGATTTCAGCAGATTGGAAATCCCACTTGTTAGTGGAATATTCCAAGAACAAGTTCTCTTGTGAGGTGATGGATGGGCAGATACAGGATGATTGGTATAGGGTCATTGACGATGTCATATTTTACAAGGATAAAGTCTACTTGGTGCTAGAGTCAGGGCTCAAGAAGAATATCCTCACCGTAGTTCATGATTCACCTCTAGCAGGCCATCAAGGGTTTTTCAAAACCTATAGAGAGATCAGAGAGAGGTTCTCATGGAAGGGCCTCAAACAGGATGTTATGAGACATGTCAGTGAGTGTGTGACTTTCCAGCAGAACAAGTCAGAGCATGCTCTTCCAGCAGGGCTAATCCAGCCACTCCCCATTCCAGAGAAGAAATGGGAGAGTATATCTATGGACTTCATCACAGGTCTACCCAAGGTCCAGGGTAAGGACTGTATCTATGTAGTGGTCGACAAATTGACCAAGTTTGCTCACTTCTATGCCATACCGACAGAGTACAACGCAGTTTAGGAAACCGATCTTTTCTTCAGAAAGGTCT
This sequence comes from Picea glauca, assembly GCA_000966675.3. Taxonomy (NCBI): domain Eukaryota; kingdom Viridiplantae; phylum Streptophyta; class Pinopsida; order Pinales; family Pinaceae; genus Picea; species Picea glauca. The sequence continues at coordinate 13,455 of JZKD02S0219452.1, read as the reverse complement.
TCAAACTTCATGGGTTGCCGAAGAACATCGTCAGTGACAGAGACAGTCGGTTCATAAGGAAATTTTGGAGAGAGTTGTTTCGGTTGGTAGGGACAGAGTTGACACCTAGCACCAACTATCACCCTTAGACAGATGGGCAGACCGAGATTTTCAACAAGTGGGTTGAAGGGTATTTGAGGAACTATGTAGGAGGACAACAGAGAACGTGGGTAAAGTGGTTACATTTAGGAGAACATTGCTTCAACCCCACCTTCCACATGTCCATTGGTATGACACCCTTCCAAGCATTGTACAGATATGATGCTCCCACTTTGGTAGACTTGGTCTTCGGGGAGAGCAGAGCTCCCAAGGCCAAGGATTGGATCATAGAGAGTCAGGAGATTCTCAAGTTGTTGAAAGAGAACCTACATATGGCGCAAAACTGACAGAAGATAAGTGTGGACAAGTACAGGATAGAGCGAAGTTTTGAGGTTGGAGATTTGGTTTTCTTGAGACTCCAACCCTTCAGACAGTCATCTCTGAAGAAGAGTGGGGCCGAGAAGCTCAAGCCCAGATTTTATAGTCCTTACAGGATCATGCACCGAGTAGACGAGGTTGTTTACGAGCTAGAGCTTCTAGAGGAGAGAAACATTCATAATCTGTTCCACATGTCTTGCCTAAAAAAGGCAGTGGGACAATTCATTAGCACATCAGAGGAGCTTCCCCCGTTGGATGAGGAGGGACAATTGGAGTTAGTTCCGGAGGAGGTTTTGGAGTTCCAGGAGTGGAAATTGAGGAGCAAGGTCATCAGAGAGTGTTTGATCAGATGGAGAGGGCTTGCAGTAGAGGACGCTACTTGGGAGAGAGATCAGGTGTTGCAACACCCTAGACTGGTATTTCTTGAGGACAAGCAATTTCGGGAAGGGAGGACTGTAATGTCCCTTTCCAAATAGGAGCTCCAGAGAGGAGGATTAATGGTCTAAACCACCCTGTTAGACTAGAGCCAAGGCCAAAGAGGGGTAAACAAGGTTACTAGAGGTCACTTCAGTCACAAGTGTTATATTCAGAAAGTGACATTGAGCTAAAAAGGGTTAAAAGTGCTTTTAAGTCATTATGAGCTAAAAATAGAAGTCAACAGTGAATTATGGTTTCAACAGTGATTAGGGTTTTGGAAGTCAACAGTGAATTAGGGTTTCAACATGATTCAGGGTTGTGGAAAGCTATAAAGGAAGGGTCAGCGACCTAATTCATCATTATGCAGATTATGACTTGTCATTGAGGAGAAGAGGCGTATCTCAGGAGAGATAGTTCAGTGGATTCTAGGAGGAAGATATCAGTTGGTTGATTTTAGTGTTGAGAGACACACCCTAGTCATCGGGAAGATCATTTAGGTCTTCCATCATTCTTCAGCAACAGTTACACAATGTTCAGTAGTAGGGGTGCATTCATTCAGAGTGAGGGCGCAACTTCTGACAGGATTTTGAGTTGACTTATCCCATCCAGGGAGAATTCTGAGATTTCCCTTCGACCCATTTGAGAGGAAGGCAAGGCGCATATTTTAAATAGTTCCTCATCAGATTCCAACTCAATGGTGTGCTCAAACCCCCTGTCAGGTGATCTCCTTGGTGGAATTTCCTCAAAGACCTGCTAATGTCATCCTAATAAATTCTTGATCTCTATATGGTATTGTTGTCGACCTCCTGAATCCTTTTGATTAATGATCAAGCACTTTGTGGCATATGCTATCTCCCCATGTCTGAATATCCTCTCCATCCTCTTGGTTGAAACTGACCTAGGTGCTCTTGTCGACATACCTCTCAGAACAACCTTCTTCCCATCCTGATCTCTGAATCCCATTTCTAAGGTTTGGTAGTTGGTAGTGATTTTTCCCAAGGTAATCATCCACTGAACTCCTAACACCACATTTGTGTTCGATAGGTCAACCACATAAAATGTGTCTCTCACTATGTAGTTGCCTAGCTTCATCTCTAAGTTTGGAACTCTGTCTAGAAACTCCACTGTGTGGCCATCTGCTACCGCAACATCAAACCCCCCTCAAACTCCTCCGTCTGAAGTGCGCGTCTCGATACTAGTGAAGCATCAATGAAGTTGTGGGTGGCCCCACCATATATCAGGGTGATTTCCCATTGCCCCTGAATAATCACTCTGATACAGAGGGTATCATACCTGGGAACACCAGAAAGGGTTGCTATGACTCCTCCCTTTGCTGGTTTCCTCCTGTTAGCTTGATCTAGCGGTTGTGGGACTACTGGAGGATGGGCTTCTGTTTGTGTCGATGGTCTACGGGGAGGTTTCTCCTCTATTGGTGTTGACTCCTCCTTTGAACTAGTGGATCCACTGTCATGATCCTCCTCCTCACTTTCCACGTTGTCTGTAGCTACCTCAATATAATGAATCTCTCCCTTGCTCCTGCACCTATGGCCTGGGACCCAAGGATCTCTGCAGTTGAAGCAAAGCTTCTTCCTCATAAGCTCTTGCCTAGTCTCATCATCCAACTTCTCCTTGCCCTTCCATTCTCTCTAGAATGTCTTCCTGTCCCGATCCCTCTGGGGCACAAATGGTTTGGAGAAAGTTTTAGTCTTTGGCACTAAGTCTGTCAGATCTCGAGTGCGAAGGATGGAATCCTGCAAAGTGGGAGGCATATATGCCTTCACCCATCCTCTCAAAGGCTCTGTGAGTCCTTTTTTGAATAACATAATCATCTTGGGCTCTGATATATCTGTCATTGCCACAACTACCCATTGAAACTCAGTGATGAACGCCTCTGTTGTGGCAGTTTGTCTCAAATGGGCTAGATCCCTGAAGTGTATCTCTGGATCCTTCCTGTCAAACCTGTCCATGAGCCTATCTGTAAACTCCCTATAGGAGGTGATGTGACTGTGACCCAATGTCACCAGTCCATGATACCACCACTCGTGTGCCCCACCCTCCAAGTGTAAGGTCATGAAACTGATGGCCTCTATCTCGATCATTTGGTTGAGCTTGTAATACGTGTCTAGCTTCTGTACCCAAGCTCTGGCAGTGTATTTGGATGATCCGTCGAAAGAAGGGATGGTGAGTTTCCCAACTTTTCGGATGAAATTGAGGTTATGCCCCTGCTGCTGTTGTGGTCCTCCCCTCTGCGGCTCTCTAGGGAAATTCCTGAGTCTGAGTCCACAGTACTCGACTAAGGTCATGTCTTGATGGAATTCATGACCCAATATTGCGTACTTCCTCCTATACTCTACAATGTCGTTTGCATGAGTGGGTGGCCTCTGTGTTATCGGTGGCGGTGCTGCTACTAGGGGTTCCCTCTGGAAACTAGGAAATAAAGGTATGGGAATCCTACTCGCAGAGGTGTATGTGTGGGAAGGTGACTGGGGTCTACTGCCTGCTCCTGAGATCCCCTATGCTACATGTGGGACTAGTGTGTCTGGGGTGCCCACTCTAGCCAATCTATCAACCACCTATGCCAAGGACTGAGACATGGTTCATTGACTAGCTAACATATCATTGATAACCTGCATGAAAGTTGTCTCTGGATCTACGGGGGCCTTGCCACTGCCCTCTGGTCGCTCATATCTATCTCCTAGAATCCTCTCTACCTCGCCCTCATCCTCATGCTCTGCCCTTCTCTCTGCTTCTCTATGTGTCTCTTCCTCTGATCTAGGAGGAAAAGGGGGGAAAGCAGGCCTATGCCTTCTTTCCTTATGCTTGTTGTAAGTGATATATTCGTCACCTACGTGTCCACGGTCCTCTGGGTCTTCTGTTGCACTCATTGTCTTTAGTCACAGGCTGGCAGGAATAAAGCTCTGATACCATTGTAATGTTCCAGACTTGGCTAGTCTAGGAAACACTTCTAATGTATGTAGGATCAATGGTTTACAACATATAAATGATCATACAAATAATAAATGCGACAAAGGACTGCATAGTTTGTATTATGATATCTCTGTGGATTACAAAATGGTTGAATGCGGATGAATAAACTGACAACACTCGACGAGATCAACAAACAAAGGATCTTAGCCGGAATACAAATAAGCAACTAAAAGATAATACCCGAAATATGGGAGCACTGTAGAATAAATGGATGCGCTAGGACTATGGCAGCTCTAACAGTAACTGCTGGAAGTCTAGAAACTTCGCCCTGGGAGATTTACTTATCTGAATGGCCTAGAAACTATCCCAAATGATGCGCCCTGCTCTAGTCCTCAGTACTTGTAACTGTCATACCCTTCTGTCGGTGAGTTTGGACCCTGGATGGATCCCCCTGGGGAATGCACCCCTCGTTCTCTGGAAAAATGCGTCCTAATGATTCCACTGTTGGAATCGGATGAGATGTGTCTCAAAATAACCGCCTTGGTCTACTGGGAAATGGGTCGAAAGGGTTTCCCTGAATATGGCCTAATGCTCGCTCTCGAACCCCAAATGTATCTGCCAAAAGTGTCGCACGTCCAAGTCTGGAAAATGCGCCCTAGTTGATTCCTCCGTCGGAATCTGATGAGGAACCATGCAAAAGAAGCGCCTTGCCTTCCTCTCAAATGGGTCAGAGGGAAATCTCAGAATTCTCCCTGGATGGGATAAGTCAACTCAAAACCCTCTTAGAAGTTGCGCTCTCACTCTGGATGAATGCACCCCTGCTGTTGAACACTGTGTAACTGTTGTTGCAGAATGATGGAAGACCTTAATGATCTTCCTAGTGGCTAGGGTGTGTCTCTCAACACCGAAATCAGCCAACTAGTGTCTTCCTCTTGGAATCCACTGAACTATCTCTCTTGAGATGTGCCTCTTCTCCTCAATGACAAGTCACAATCTGCATAATGATGAATTAGGTCGTTGACCCTTCCTTTATAGCTTTCCAAAATCCTAAATCATGTTGAAACCCTAATCACTGCTGAAACGCTAATTCATTGTTGACTTCCATTTTTAGCTCATAATGACTTAAAAGCGCTTTTAACTTTTTTTAGCTCAATGTCACTTTCCGAATATAACACCTGTGACTGGAGTGACCTCTAGTAACCCTGTTTACCCCTCTTTGGCCCTGACTATAGTCTAACGGAGTGGTTTAGACCATTAAGCCTCCTCTCTGGAGCTTCTATTTGGAAATGTACATTATAGACAAGGCAAACAAAAGTAGATCCATTATGTGTGCTGACATGACAGACAAGGATGCCATGATAACAGTGACATTGATTGTTCCTCCTCAACTTGTCCAGAAACATGCAGAAAAGATATTGCTGCGTAATGGGATATCCATTACATATTTTATTATATTGCCCAAAACAGTGTATGATCGTGGTGATTGCGATCGAATTATTTCACTCAACGAAACAAGCATTGTGGAAAAAATTCCCGCTATTTGTTCAGAATATTGTTTCGTTCCAGACTCGACTATCAGCCAGCTTGCACAAAGCACTAATATTTACCCAATCGAAACGATTGGGGCTGTCGTCATTTGGCTCGCAACACATTCTCCGTATAAAGGATGGAGAGTCCCACAACAACAAGGCAATGGTACCACTTTTCATGTTCAGTTTCGTCCTTTACTTTTGCATGTGCATGTATGTCGGATAAGTTACACAAATATTGCACCATTCCATAGCTACAATTGTTCGATACGTATTCAGATTTGTTTTCGTCAATGGAACAACAATTGCATAGAGGGAAGATTCCACTTATGTTGTTCAAAAATATAACAAAGAAGAGGGATGCTAG
>JZKD02S0219441.1:0-21838 GCA_000966675.3 Picea glauca | reverse complement strand
AGCCAACCCATTATGTTCATAGGTATCTAGCAGTATGACGTTGCCATTATCTGGTCACCATGTGAGGGAAATGGCCCTTGGTTTCATGGCCAAGGGAAAGGGGGTCTCATCACGAGTCAACCTTATCATTTCCTTTAAAATACTAGTGGGTAACACTGACAGCTCTGGTCACCATGCCAAGGCAGTTTCCTCTGGTCAGACCTTAAAGTAAAAAAGAAAGAAAAAGTAATAAATAAGGAAAGGATAAATGCAATAAGGGGCTTGGAAAAAACTGCATCCATGACAGGTACAACTCGCCTCCTACAAAGGCACCCACGGAAAATACCTACCCCTAGTCTTCACTATGAATGGACGTCCTTAGACCATACCACCTCATGCTACGTGGCTTGAATGATGTCCTTTGGAAACTTTCCTCTTCTTATGGATATTGGCCCAATAGGTTACCTTGTCCTTTTCTTCAGCTTTGTATAGTAGATCAGTGTAATATCTTTGAGCTATTAGAGGATATGATAGGGATTTTATGCATGTATTTGATAAATTTAATGATGAGATATGATTGAAATTGCTATGATCCCAAGGACTAATGATCCCATGGAGGGAAAAGTTATTGATGTGCAGGACCATTCCTGACAGACAGGTACCAGTGGATTGGTACACATGGGGAGATGATTAGCTCATACCTCCATGGGGCTGAAGAGCTCATCAAATGGTCGTTGGGATGGCAGAGATAGGACAGTGTTGTGATGATCTTTTTCACATGAAGAAAGAAGGACGTTCCACCCAGGACACTTTGGCTGAGCCTGGCCTAGGGGCATCACCCACTTCAGATGGAACATTTTCCTCTTAATGGAAAGGACATAACCCAAGAGATCTGAACGTCACCTTGAGCATGTGGCAGTGTGATGAGGTTATTGGCATGTGTGACAATTTGGAGGATCCCTAAAAGGGATAACGTCTAACTTCTGGATGCTAGATATGCCCAAAAAGGGCCAACGTCTCCCTCAGAAGGGCTTGACCTCCCACCTTTTGCTCATTTTATGACATTTATCTAGCAGTTAATGTAAAAACAATGTAAATTTTGTAGTTAGCCTTGTCGGTTGTTTTAATGACCTATTTTGTAATTTAACAGTCATGGATTGATATATATTGAGGATGTTTTTCCCTCATTTGATATAACACAACTCACTCTCTTGTGAGATTTCAATACTTGCGCCCTATCTTGGGTATTTTTGGTGTTCTAAGTGAGGCGCTACTCTTGGAGGAGGATTTCTCTTGGCATTTTATGGCATTTCTCTCATGGAAGGTTTACAACTAGGGTTTTCATGTGCTTTTCTTCATGATATGTAAGTGTTTTTCCTACAAAACTTCTTGATTGAATGGTTGTAGGTTAGTATTCTTGCATTTGCTTATAAATTGTTGATTTTAAAACCCTAGGTAGCAAGAACACAAGTAGGTCATTGCTATATGTCCCCATGTTGAGAAATAATTTTTAGCCATTGAAGAAAGAAGACATAGCCTAGCCATTGCTACACTTTTCTTTCTCTTTTCTAAGCTAGCGTTGAAGTTGTAGGTTAAAAAGAGGAGACGTCCTAGGCCTAGTTGAACTACACCTAGGGTTTCACCTTCTAGGGTTTGAAGGCCTTGCCTTTGCAACACCTTTCCCTTAAATTTATACTTTGAGCTATCCATTTTTCCAAGTGTATTTAGAGAAGGAGGAAGGAGCACAAGGCCTTGCTTAAACAACACCGAAGTGAGCCTCCTTCCCCTAGGGTTTTGATTCTAGGGCCCTTCCATTACAACACCTTAGAACCCTACCTTCCAGTCTCTAAGTTTAAATCTTCTTGAGACATTTTGCCTTTGCTTTTGACTCCAATTACCCTAAGGCACTGGTGATATCTCCAACATTGAGCTTTTAGTGTATAAAATCATCTTTCAAACTTTAATTTTTTGAAACCCTAACTAACCTTAACGCTACTAACCTAGGCTGATGTCATACTTGACGCAACAATCTTTATGGATAATAAATAAGAAATTAAATGATCACGTCAAACATTTACTGAACACGTTGTTCATTGGATATACTATAGCCTTGGTCATTTTGGTAGATATTGATGAATTGATGATCTTTCATAGGCTATTTAGCAGAACTTTGACTTCATCTTATCTATTACATTGCTTATTAAATGAAATCAGATAGTTAATAAGTACTAACCCTTTGAGTTATAGCCTGCAAATATACATATTGTGTTGTTATTATCTTGTTTCGGGAAGGTGTTTTCAACAGGGACTTCACTTCTTTATTGGATGATTAGACGGACTATCTGATACTGGTGGTAACCTGCAAGGAGGGAAATCTTAACACTTGACCTTGTATCCATTGCCTCTTCAAACCCCAGGTTACCGAGGACATCTCCCCTGGGCTAACCTCCCTAAACAGAAAGAACCTCCCCATCGAGGTGACATTGGGTGGGGAAGGTTCCTGTTACACCAGTTTGTCCTCTATCCTTTAGCCTGTGACCTAAAATACAAACTGCGTGATAATAGTAGGCACAATTCTCACTTAGCACGATCATCTAGTAGCATACCATAGTGAGACACTCTCAGATACTAACCAAAAGTACCCCACCTATGACAAGGAAATGTATTCCATTGTACAAGACTGTCATCAATGGAAATATTACATTATGGGAAAGGAGACAATCATCCACACTAATCACAAGCCTCTGCAATTCATACATACACAAGGGAAGTTGCAGAACGACCGCCATTAGAAGTGGTCCAACTACCTACAACAGTTACATCTCAACAACAAGTATAAGACATGGAGCACAAATCATGTCGTTGAATACCTTAGTCGACCTCTCATGGTTGCACTCACCACTGTGATCCATTCATGTGGGAATGAAGCATCTGAGTGGCCCCAACTTTATCAGCAAGATACAAACTTCTCCACCACCTATCAGTTCTTGGATACATGTGAAAATTTCATCGATTTTCACATTTAGGATGGACTGTTATGCCATCTAGGCCATCTCTATGTTCATGCAAGTGAGCGTGCAAATATTATTTGGGAGGCTCACTACAGTCAGATAGCATGACATTTTGGCATGGATAAAACTGTGGTTGTTCTACAAAAATATTTTTATTGGCCAAAACTTTGACAGGACTTTATCAAGTATATCATATCTTCCATTGCCTGTGACATTGCCAAGCCAACCATATGGAAGCAATACTTATACATACCTCTTCCTACTCCTGAGAGGCCTTGGGAATCCATATCAATGGATTACATGTCTGGCCTTCCATCCACAAAGAAAGGAAATGATTGTGTATTTGTGGTGGTTGATCGGTTTTTGAAGATGGCCATTCTCATAGCCTGCAATAAGAGCATCAGAGTGGTGGATACTTCCAATATTTTCTTTGAATGAGTGTGGGTCCATTTTGGGATACCATAAAAATCATCTCCAATTGGGATAGCAGGTTCCTCAACACATTTTGGTCGAGTCTCTGGTCACTGTTGGACAACAAGCTCACTAAATCCACTTCCTTCCTCCCTCAAACCGACGGCTAAATAGAGGTCATCAATCAAATGATTTTGCACATCCTATGCATGTATAAATATAAGCACACATGTACATGGGATTAGATTCTTCCCTATGTTCAACACAACTACAACATGGATCTCCATAGCTCCACCGACCATAGCCCCTTTCGGGTGGGGCTAGGATTCCAACCCTTGGGTCCCATTGATGTTTCACTTCCTCTTGCAACAACACAGACATATTCTTCCCATGTTTAGTTTGAGGCCAACACAACCACCAGATTTATTGAGTGAATTTAGCACATCCACCAATAGGTCCATGATATTTTATAGAAAGCCAATGCTAAGTGAAAGCAACGCCATGATCAACACCGGGTACCCCACAAGTTTTAGGTGGGAGACAAGGTATGGTTACATTTGCAGAAAGAGAACCTTATAAGGCCCTATCGAAAGATTTGTCCACTTTGCTATGGGCCTTACACTATCACCAAGGTTGTGGGTAGAAATGATTTTGAGATCAACACTCCACCCTTACTTGGATTGCACCCAGTGTTCAATGTGGACCTCCTTCGAGCATATTTTCCACCATTATTGGATACCTCAGAGAGCACATAACAACTGAAACTCACATAGCTCAAACCTGACTACATGGAATAGGCATCCATTGTTCAGATAGTGGACACACAGTTCAAGGGCACTCACAAACAAAGGTTCCATCTTTATCGGGTTGTCAAGGAAGGGAAACTCCTACAATAATGCAAGTGGCTCACTCGGGGCAAAATTCAATATAAGTTTCCTCACCTGAGGGGGGAACTCAACAAAAAGGATAAAATTATTTCCTAAGGAGTGGAGACTAATCCAAGTGGATATTGGTGGCCACCCAGCTTTTCCAAATGGCTCTTCTTAACAGTTTTAGTTCAATATGTTCTTCTATAATTATTTTTAATTGTGGGTTCTACACTTCTGGGGCTATCTAAATCCCTACATAGCTTCGGGGTGGATATTGGTGGCCACCCACCTAATACAACTAGCTTATTTTGGATTTTTTCATGTCAGTACATCTTTCTGTATTTCCTGGGTTGTTTTGGGGCCCTAAACAGTGTTTTTTTGGCTTGCCATAGTCAAACTATAGACAAAGTCAGAGTTTGATGGAATAATGTGTAGTTATCGAAAATACACTTCCAATGGGCTATGATGCACCTAAAACAGAGTTCGTATGCAAAATCTATGAACTTGGGAAGTTGAGGTACCAAATTACCCATCGAGGCCCACATATCTTTTGGCGTTTCATCTCCTAGGGTTAGGATTTTGGAGGTCTAGGGTTTTGGCATTCACGATTAATGTTAAAAATGCCTCTGGAGCCTCATTGTAATCATTCTTCTCAGACAAATGTGTGTATCAGCCACATCTCTTCTCAGAGATAACTACCACCATTCGAGCAAGTGTTTTCAGTTATGTAGTTTTATAGTTTCAGCCTATTTTATTTATTCAATATAAGTTATTTTTCATTGTATATCTATTGTTTTTCTCCATATCTCTGTGTTATTGTATTCAGTTTGTTATTCATTTTGTTCTTCTCATAAATCCGGATCAACTTTGGACAAATGATTCCCTGAATTTTCTCATGAAAATGTGTTCAGTGTGTCATCGTAGAATATTTCTCTTACTTTTTCCATCTTCTTATGTGATTATCACAACATGCAGAGGACTACTATGATTATGGAATGATCTTTTCTCTGTTTAAGTTAGTTGGAGATTTTGTTTTGAGGGAGAAGTTATATTAATTAAATTCGAATTTATGAAATTAACATTGAAGAAATCACTCTATTAATATTAGTCTTGATATATTAACTTCACACAAGACAAAAATTAAATGTTTCTTTGATTACTATGACATGGGAAAATATTTCGATGGAGCAAAAGAATGAATATTGAAATTATGAAATATGTAATCTATGCTTTCATAGTTATAATGAATAATCTCAAAAAAGTTTCTAAGTACCAATTATCATGTGGATGAAGAACATAAAAAAGAGCTCGGGAGAAGACAAGAATATCCACTTCCACGATTGCGAAGGGATTCTTAAAATAAAACTAAGTAATTGAAATCGACGGATGGAGCAAAGGTGATATTTAAAAGAAAGAAAACAAAGAAACTCCACTTCCATGGTTCCAAAATGAAACCAAGTATGAAGATAGATGGACGAAGGTATACTTATACAATGAAAAGGGGTTATGCTTGTTACGATTCTGTTGCTTTGAAGGAAAGACAAGTATTAGAGTCAACAACAAGAACCATAAGTGTGCCATAATTTTTTATTAGAAAAATGAGTGGAGAAGAGCATAAAGAGACAACGCTCACCAACAAAGAAAGATATAAAAGGAAGTTCTAACATCAGAAATAGAGCTAGTTAGTGGTTTCAATAAGTCTATTGAGTCTCTAGTATTGAGCTAACACTAATCATGTTGTAATATTGTAATGCTTTGTAGAATCATGTGTCTATGGTGTCAATGGTGTTTATCTTGAGTGGTTTGTGTTGAGGGGTGTTTCCCTCCCACCCAGGTTCAATTCCCCCAAAACCTCGACTTTCTACAAAATCTAGTTTACCCCAAGTAAAATCCTCAAAATGAGGGGAAGTGCCTGGTGGGTTTCTCGAGGCTCTATTCCAAGTAAAATAAAATAAAAAATATCATGTGTCTATGATATATCTGAGTTTGGAGCCAAGGGGAATGGTGCAAAATGTTGTAAATATGAGGTTTTATATAGAAAATATATGAAGTTCTATGGAAATCATATGCATATGTCCTACACTATGTATATCAATGATGTGATGAAATGATTCCAGTAATAAAGAGATGGTAATTCTGATCCATTATGTGTATGCTATGTATGAGTTGATTATGCATGTGTATTATGTTAACTCTTAGTCCAAATAGTTTATTAGACATGAGTTATATGGATTCCCATTGCAGTGACTTGTCATGTGTTTAAACCTTCATCTCTATCATAAGACCTTATGGTCTATGTTATCCTCCTTGCGTCTCAGGTGAGACCTTCCTCGACCTTGGCCAAGGATTGATATGGCAGTTCTTTAGGATTTTTTTTGGAAAGCTCTGGATGAACTTTGGGTCTAAAAATCCATAGCATTAATAAGGACGAGATGCGTGCATTCATGGAATGAAAATTCCCAACAAATTCTTTTGATATTGGGACTTGAAGTCTTTTCAAGTTCGATGAAGGGAAAAAATGATCTAGCATCCTTCTAAGGAGAATATTCAATACTAGATATAAGCGAAAGAAGATGTGTTTTCCTTGCGAGAGACACAAGAATTGAGGGTGAAAGCGATTGAATGAAAATGCATATATCTTTACTCAAATATGCATGATACATTCTTCAAGAAAATTCCTTGTTTGTTACATGAATGGTTGAAAATGCAAACTACTATGAATTCGACTGTGTTTACATTAGAGCCAATAGTTTGGGATCAAGCCATGCTTCATATCTTGAAGGTGATAGATAGCAAGTGGACTTGAGCTATTTATTTTTGGTTCACTCGATTGAAGGAAGAATGCATTATTGAGTTTGTTGTAGAATATAGAGATTGTTTTAGAAAGGCTAAAAGAAAGTTTGAGGAAGGTCCAAGGAAGTGGATGCTAGAAGAAATTCCACTTTGGATTAAGATGTTGTTCATAGGGAGAAGAATGATGCACATGGATCCCAATAGATTGGATGATTAAACACCATAGTGCTCAGAGGAGCTTTGGAAAAGGTGGGGGAAAAGGATCCAAAAGATGGATCCATTGAGGAGGATCCAATAAGTTGTTGAGATGGGGTGAGGTGTGGAATGGACCCAGAAGAGTAGAGGAGAAAAAGAGACAAGAGGTATGCAAGAGGAGTTGATATAAAAAGAAGAGTAGAAGAGAAAGGTGGAAAAGAATTAGCTAGGACTGTGTGACAAGGGGTCAGGTCCAATATGAAGAGGAAATTGTAATTTTTAAACCTGTGAAGTAAAGAAATGTATATATATTCTTAAGAACAATAGAAAATAATCAATGGCTCATACACATAGTACACAAATATTTATGATGGAAACCCTTAACCAAGAGAAAACCATTCTTCCTTGGTTTCGCACCTTTCAACTCTTCATTGTGTTAATTTCACAATTCACCATACAATATATAAAATGTTTTAGGTATTCCATATCTACCAAAACCCTAATCCCTTAATCCAGGATTAATTTAGAAAACCGCTAAAAATAGTAAAATCATCTAAAAATATAAAAAACCGATCAAAAACAAATTTCGGGGTGCTGCCCCAAAGCCGAACACTGCACGTAACTAGGGGGGGCATACCTAGCCCCCCCTGGGACCCCCCTAGGAGGCGCATGATTCACATGACATAGGGTTCAGAGGAAATTGATATCGTCATACGCATTTGTCGAATCTGACGCGCCCACACACACACACATGTAAGGAATAAAACACATTCCCAACATTCTCCCACTTATTGTTTTCTTTGCATACAGGGGTTCACATGATTATATAGTCAACAATCAAGGGCAACAATGCCCATTTTTACTCTACACGAGGAAAACATTTATGTGCTCATAGACTTTGTCAATGAATCTGCAACATTCTTCAAAGTATCAACCTTTTTGAGTATCACCTTCTTTTCTTCAATCATGTCTCTCACAAAGTGATACTGAACATCAATATGATTTTTCTTCGAATGATAAGCTGGGTTATTTTCTAGGAATATTGCACTTTGACTGTCACAATATAATATCACTTCTTGTTATACCAACCCAATACTTGAACACAATATCTGTAAGCATACTGCTTCCTTTCTTGCATGAGTGGCTACCATGTATTCAACTTCTATAGTTGAGAGTGCCACTACATCCTATCTTTTGCTCATCCAACTAATTTCTCCTCCAAATAGGTTAAACACATACCCACTTTTATATCTTATGTGATCCAAGTCTCCAACCCAATCTGCATCAACAAAGCCATGTATGTCCACCACTCTGTCCAATCCCAGTCTTCCTTGGTAGCACAATCCATAATGTGTAGTTCCACGAAGATACCTAAAGACCCTATTTATTGTTGTCCAATGCTCCTTCCCTGGTTTTGACATATACCTACTCAAAACTCCCACTACATGTGCAATGTCCGGTTTAGTACATACCATTGCATACATCAAACTACCAACTACATTGGCATACAAAACATGGGACATGTCCTCTTCTTCTTCCTGTGTCTTGGGACACTGATCTACATACAACTTTACATGTATAGGAATAGGAACCTTGACCGGTTTACCTCCATGAATATTAAACCTATGCAATATCATCTCAAAATATTTTCTATGATTCAACCAGAGTTTTCTGTTTGCACGATCTCTTTTAATCTCCATTCCTAGAATGAAGTTAGCATCACCAAGATCCTTCATGTCAAATTTGGAGGATAGCTGTGATTTCACCTCCTTGATAACATTCATGTTATTTCCTACCAACAACATGTCATCAACATACAACAATACATAAATGAAGTGATTACCAAGTTCCAACCTGCTTGGAATATACATAGTGATCAACCCTACTTCTCACAAATCCCAATTCAAGGATGTATGTGTCAAACTTTTGGTACCACATCCTAGGTGATTGCTTCAGACCATATAGTGACTTCTTTAGCTTACATACCAAATCTTTCTTTCCCTTCACTACAAAGCCTTCTGRYTGCTTCATGTAKATTTYTTCTTCTAGATCCCCATGTAGGAATGTTGTCTTTAGATCCATCTGTTCCACTTCAATATCAAAAGTAGMAACAATATATAAAATAAATCTAACAGAAATTAACTTGGAAACAAGAGAAAAAATATCACCAAAGTCTATTCCCTCTACTTGGGAATAACCTTTTACTACTAACYGATCTTTGTATTCTCCACTTTTCCTTCTGCATTAAACTTCTTCTTAAACAACCATTTGCTACCAACATATTTTCTTCCAAATGGAAACTCAAATATATCCCATGCCTCATTCTTATCCAAGGCATCCATTTCTTCAACCATGGCCTTCTTCCATAGTTTAATATCCTATGAATTCATTTCTTCCTTGATAGTTTTGGGATCATCATCAGTCATAGATAAAGAAAAATTATAATGAAAATCAGGTGGAATATACCTTTCTAGTTGCCTTATTTCCCTCACTGATCTCCTCAATACTGGGGTATGAGGTTCTTCTTCTTTTGCTTCATCTTCTTTATATGATTCAAGTTTTGCATCATCCAACTCAAGCTCTATTTTCTCAGTTTCATCTTTCCTTGGTAGGAATTCCTATTTGGACACATCTTTTACCTCTCTAAAAACAACATCCTGATTTCAAACAATATTCTTACTTTCTGGGTTCCAAAGCTTATAACCTTTCACACCATATTTATAACCCATAAATATACACTTATTAGCTTTATTATCCATCTTAATCCTATTTTCCTTTGGAACATGTACATAAGAATCACAACTAAACACTATGATATGTTCAAGAGAGGGTGTCTTACCATTCCATACCTTGTGTGGAGTTTTATCATCCAACGCTAATGAGGGTGATCTATTGACTAGGTAACACGTTGTACCCATTTCCTCTTCCCATAATTCCTATCCTAACTCGACACCAATAATCATGCTCCTTGATTTTTCCATCAGTGTCTTGTTCATCCTTTCTGCAAGTACATTCTATTGAGGTGTGTATAGAGTAGTATTCTTCCTTGCTATACCACACTTCTTATAGAATTATTCGAATTCATTTCCACAGAATTCTCCACCATTATCTATCCTCAATACCTTTATTTTCTTCTCTGTATGATTTTCTACAAGAGAATTAAACTATTTAAATTTATCAAATACCTCAGATTTCTTTCTAAGAAAATAAATCGATGTGTTCTTTGAGAAATCATCTATGAACGAAACATAATAAACAGATTTACCTTGTGATGGAACAAGCATAGACCCAAACACATCACTGTGTATCAACTCTAAGATCCCCTTTTCTCTTGTAGCACCAGATGGGAATCTTACTCGATTATGTTTTCCATATATACAGTGTTGACATAAATCAAAATCTAGAGTGCAATTAGACATACCTTCAAACATACCATTACTGTGTAGTGTTTGAAGACCCTTTTCTCCAATATGTCCCAGTCTTTGATGAAAAAACATGGTCTTCTTTCCAAGGACAATATTTATCTTGTATTCTTTATTTCTCTACTTAGGGACAACATAATTGTTACACCCATTAGTATAAGTGATTCCAAACAACTTGTACAGAGTTCCACACTGAACTCCCCTCATCAACACCATTTCTCCTCGTAACATCTTGCAAGTGCCCTTTCTCAATACAATATCCACTCCTGCATCATCCAACTTGCTTACAGATATTAGTCTCCTGGTTAGTTTTGGAATGTGCAGAACCCCATGGAGAGTTCTAACCCTTCCATATTTTAGCAACAACTTAACCCTTCTACATCAAATGATTTTGGATGTCGAGTCATCTCCTAGGAATACATCACCACCATATTATTTTTCTTATTCATAGAACCACTCCCTGTGAGGAGTCATATGGTATGACACACATGATTCGATCAACCATACATCACGGTCGGCATGTATACCTGTAGATGCCAGGTAAACATCACCACCTTCTTCAGTGGAGTTTTTTTCCTTTGTGGAAGAGATGATATAAGATCCCTTTGGTTTATCAACCTTATTAGACTTGAAATCTTTCTTATAATTCCTTGTTTTAACACACTTCCAACATTTCCTCAGAGATTTTCTTGGAGACTGAGATCTACTTGTATATTTAGATCACCCCCCTGAAGACTTACCAGGATTCCTGTCTTGGGTACGACCTCTTACAAATAAAGCATTTGTGATATGAACATCCATGCTTTTCTGCCTCATCTCTTCATATAACAAGGATGAAACTACATCCTCATACTTCAATGTATATTGAGTGGTACTACCAATTGCTACAACTAGATTATCCCAAGAGTCTGGAAAAGAAAATAACAAAGTAATACAATTATCTTCTTCTGTAGTCGTAATATTGTTGGCATATTTATTACGGGCAGACAGAAGGTAGAGTATTTGTTTGTCATTGATAGCAAGCTCGGCTCGATGATGATGAACAAGAGAAAGTGGCGGCAAGACCATCAATGCAACGATGATCGCATGGTAGAAAATCCTGAAATAGGCACACTCCATTTCAGAGTTTCACAGACTGAGAAATCAGAATTTCGGAGACAAAAGGTAGAGTATTATCCCGAAATAGGAACACTCCATTTTGGAGTTTTGCAGACCAGGAAATCAGAATTTTGGATACCAGGAGTTGGAAGTGTCAAAACACTTCACCACAGGAGTCTCGAAATTGCGAAATGAAAAACGTCGAAATCTCACGAAACCACGATGTTTCGGAGTTTCGGATACGAGGAGTTGGAGGAGTCAAGTGTTGAAACACTTCACCATAGGAGTTCCGAAGTTGCGAAATGCGAAACGTCGAAATCCCATGAAACCATGAAATTTCAGATTTTCAAATACCGGGAGTTGGAGGAGTCAAGTGTCGAAGCACTTCACTATAGGAGTCCCGAACTTGCAATTTGCGAAATCGTGAAATAATCCTAGCCGTCGGATCGAGGATTGATCTGGACCATTGATCAAACATGACAAAGGCCCGTGAAGTTTTGAAATAATGATAAGATCTGGACCATTGGGTCCATAGGACACGTGGTGAAATATTGTCATTTCACTGAATGGAAAGTCAAAGGAACGGGGTTCCCTAATCTCTCAAACTTGCGATATGCGAAATTGCGAAATGTCGAAATGAAAAATTATGAAAGGTGTTAACAACTGATCTTTTTTTTTTTAGAGTTTCAGGGATCGCGACATGAAGCGTCAAGTTATCTCATCACAAGGAATGCCGAAATGTAAAAATGTTGAATTGCGAAATGGTGAAATAAGCATGAGATCCATCATTTAATCCAATGGTGTAGGTGAACTTGAATATGATCAGCGGGATATTGTTTCACCTCATAGTTAATAGATCAGTTACGATTCAGTTAGCAAAAATGATTCATAATTCTTGGGCGGTTGGTGTTTCAGTTGGCCAAAGTGTTGTTCTAGGGTTTGAGGGGTAACTGATGGGATGGTAGTGTATAAAAGAAACAGGCAGTGATGGGATAAGGTTGGCTATTCTGACTGAAAAATGAGTTGAACTGTAGAAAGATAAAAATACAGTATGTGCAGTGTGAAGAAATCTTAGAGATAAGGAACAGAAGCTAAACATAAGAGAAAAGGTGAAGAGAGCAGAATGCGCACATATCAAAGAGCATGATAAGGACAGAGAAAGAACAGATAGATAGAGACAACAAGTCAAACCAAATATGAACAGAGAAGAAGAATAGTGTAGCAGAGAAGAATTGCAGAACACTAAAGTGGTAAGAATTGATTTATCTGTGTGTTGGTTATTCAATCATTTATTTGTAATAAGGGTGGTAGGGAGGTACTAGGGAGGACTGTTATCCTCAGAGGTTCAAGTGGGTGCTTGAACACAGGGAGTTGTATCTTCCATCTGGTTGCAGCTAGAGAAACCAGGGTGGTAGGGTGGTACAAGGGAGAACAAGTGTTCTCTATTATACAGGTTGGAGCCTATGTAACTGGAAGTTGGTGCTTCCATCTAGTTGGTGTTGGAATACTCAGAGAGTTGGTGCTTCCTTCTAGTGGGTGCTAGAGAAACCAGAGAGTTGGTGCTCTCAAACAAGTTGGAGCTTGTAAAATATAGGTAGTAGCCTCACATTGAGTTGGTGCTCAATTATAGATGATGTATAGTACTTAAAAGACTACCTATCATTTTGAAGAAGAAGAGGTTTTCTCCCTTTATGGGTTTCCTCGTGAAAATTTGTCTCTGTGTATAGCTTATGTGTGAGTGATGCTCATTATTTATGTTGTTCATATATTGTATAATATTGATGGTCACTTGGAGAAAGATTAAAAAATGATTTTATTGTTAAAATTGTTTAAGCACAGTAACAACTGATTCACCCCCCCNGATCTTTGTATTCTCCACTTTTCCTTCTGCATTAAACTTCTTCTTAAACAACCATTTGCTACCAACATATTTTCTTCCAAATGGAAACTCAAATATATCCCATGCCTCATTCTTATCCAAGGCATCCATTTCTTCAACCATGGCCTTCTTCCATAGTTTAATATCCTATGAATTCATTTCTTCCTTGATAGTTTTGGGATCATCATCAGTCATAGATAAAGAAAAATTATAATGAAAATCAGGTGGAATATACCTTTCTAGTTGCCTTATTTCCCTCACTGATCTCCTCAATACTGGGGTATGAGGTTCTTCTTCTTTTGCTTCATCTTCTTTATATGATTCAAGTTTTGCATCATCCAACTCAAGCTCTATTTTCTCAGTTTCATCTTTCCTTGGTAGGAATTCCTATTTGGACACATCTTTTACCTCTCTAAAAACAACATCCTGATTTCAAACAATATTCTTACTTTCTGGGTTCCAAAGCTTATAACCTTTCACACCATATTTATAACCCATAAATATACACTTATTAGCTTTATTATCCATCTTAATCCTATTTTCCTTTGGAACATGTACATAAGAATCACAACTAAACACTATGATATGTTCAAGAGAGGGTGTCTTACCATTCCATACCTTGTGTGGAGTTTTATCATCCAACGCTAATGAGGGTGATCTATTGACTAGGTAACACGTTGTACCCATTTCCTCTTCCCATAATTCCTATCCTAACTCGACACCAATAATCATGCTCCTTGATTTTTCCATCAGTGTCTTGTTCATCCTTTCTGCAAGTACATTCTATTGAGGTGTGTATAGAGTAGTATTCTTCCTTGCTATACCACACTTCTTATAGAATTATTCGAATTCATTTCCACAGAATTCTCCACCATTATCTATCCTCAATACCTTTATTTTCTTCTCTGTATGATTTTCTACAAGAGAATTAAACTATTTAAATTTATCAAATACCTCAGATTTCTTTCTAAGAAAATAAATCGATGTGTTCTTTGAGAAATCATCTATGAACGAAACATAATAAACAGATTTACCTTGTGATGGAACAAGCATAGACCCAAACACATCACTGTGTATCAACTCTAAGATCCCCTTTTCTCTTGTAGCACCAGATGGGAATCTTACTCGATTATGTTTTCCATATATACAGTGTTGACATAAATCAAAATCTAGAGTGCAATTAGACATACCTTCAAACATACCATTACTGTGTAGTGTTTGAAGACCCTTTTCTCCAATATGTCCCAGTCTTTGATGAAAAAACATGGTCTTCTTTCCAAGGACAATATTTATCTTGTATTCTTTATTTCTCTACTTAGGGACAACATAATTGTTACACCCATTAGTATAAGTGATTCCAAACAACTTGTACAGAGTTCCACACTGAACTCCCCTCATCAACACCATTTCTCCTCGTAACATCTTGCAAGTGCCCTTTCTCAATACAATATCCACTCCTGCATCATCCAACTTGCTTACAGATATTAGTCTCCTGGTTAGTTTTGGAATGTGCAGAACCCCATGGAGAGTTCTAACCCTTCCATATTTTAGCAACAACTTAACCCTTCTACATCAAATGATTTTGGATGTCGAGTCATCTCCTAGGAATACATCACCACCATATTATTTTTCTTATTCATAGAACCACTCCCTGTGAGGAGTCATATGGTATGACACACATGATTCGATCAACCATACATCACGGTCGGCATGTATACCTGTAGATGCCAGGTAAACATCACCACCTTCTTCAGTGGAGTTTTTTTCCTTTGTGGAAGAGATGATATAAGATCCCTTTGGTTTATCAACCTTATTAGACTTGAAATCTTTCTTATAATTCCTTGTTTTAACACACTTCCAACATTTCCTCAGAGATTTTCTTGGAGACTGAGATCTACTTGTATATTTAGATCACCCCCCTGAAGACTTACCAGGATTCCTGTCTTGGGTACGACCTCTTACAAATAAAGCATTTGTGATATGAACATCCATGCTTTTCTGCCTCATCTCTTCATATAACAAGGATGAAACTACATCCTCATACTTCAATGTATATTGAGTGGTACTACCAATTGCTACAACTAGATTATCCCAAGAGTCTGGAAAAGAAAATAACAAAGTAATACAATTATCTTCTTCTGTAGTCGTAATATTGTTGGCATATTTATTACGGGCAGACAGAAGGTAGAGTATTTGTTTGTCATTGATAGCAAGCTCGGCTCGATGATGATGAACAAGAGAAAGTGGCGGCAAGACCATCAATGCAACGATGATCGCATGGTAGAAAATCCTGAAATAGGCACACTCCATTTCAGAGTTTCACAGACTGAGAAATCAGAATTTCGGAGACAAAAGGTAGAGTATTATCCCGAAATAGGAACACTCCATTTTGGAGTTTTGCAGACCAGGAAATCAGAATTTTGGATACCAGGAGTTGGAAGTGTCAAAACACTTCACCACAGGAGTCTCGAAATTGCGAAATGAAAAACGTCGAAATCTCGCGAAACCACGATGTTTCGGAGATTCGGATACGAGGATTTGGAGGAGTCAAGTGTTGAAACACTTCACCATAGGAGTTTCGAAGTCGCGAAATGCGAAACGCTGAAATCCCATGAAACCATGAAATTTCGGATTTTCAAATACCGGGAGTTGGAGGAGTCAAGTGTCGAAGCACTTCACTACAGGAGTCCCGAACTTGCAATTTGTGAAATCGTGAAATAATCCTAGCCGTCGGATCGAGGATTGATCTGGACCGTTGATCAAACATGACAAAGGCCCGTGAAGTTTTGAAATCATGATAAGATATGGACCATTGGGTCCATAGGACACGTGGAAAAATATTGTCATTTCACTGAATGGAAAGTCAAAGGAACGGGGTTCCCTAATCTCTCAAACTTGCGATATGTGAAATTGCGAAATGTCGAAATGCAAAATTATGAAAGGCGTTAACAACTGAGACTTTTTTTTTAGAGTTTCAAGGATCGCGACATGAAGCGTCAAGTTATCTCATCACAAGGAATGCCGAAATGTCAAAATGTTGAATTGCGAAATGGTGAAATAAGCATGAGATCCATCATTTAATCCAATGGTGTAGGTGAACTTGAATATGATCAGCGGGATATTGTTTCACCTCATAGTTAATAGATCAGTTACGATTCAGTTAGCAAAAATGATTCATAATTCTTGGGCGGTTGGTGTTTCAGTTGGCCAAAGTGTTGTTCTAGGGTTTGAGGGGTAACTGATGGGATGGTAGTGTATAAAAGAAACAGGCAGTGATGGGATAAGGTTGGCTATTCTGACTGAAAAATGAGTTGAACTGTAGAAAGATAAAAATACAGTATGTGCAGTGTGAAGAAATCTTAGAGATAAGGAACAGAAGCTAAACATAAGAGAAAAGGTGAAGAGAGCAGAATGCGCACATATCAAAGAGCATGATAAGGACAGAGAAAGAACAGATAGATAGAGACAACAAGTCAAACCAAATATGAACAGAGAAGAAGAATAGTGTAGCAGAGAAGAATTGCAGAACACTAAAGTGGTAAGAATTGATTTATCTGTGTGTTGGTTATTCAATCATTTATTTGTAATAAGGGTGGTAGGGAGGTACTAGGGAGGACTGTTATCCTCAGAGGTTCAAGTGGGTGCTTGAACACAGGGAGTTGTATCTTCCATCTGGTTGCAGCTAGAGAAACCAGGGTGGTAGGGTGGTACAAGGGAGAACAAGTGTTCTCTATTATACAGGTTGGAGCCTATGTAACTGGAAGTTGGTGCTTCCATCTAGTTGGTGTTGGAATACTCAGAGAGTTGGTGCTTCCTTCTAGTGGGTGCTAGAGAAACCAGAGAGTTGGTGCTCTCAAACAAGTTGGAGCTTGTAAAATATAGGTAGTAGCCTCACATTGAGTTGGTGCTCAATTATAGATGATGTATAGTACTTAAAAGACTACCTATCATTTTGAAGAAGAAGAGGTTTTCTCCCTTTATGGGTTTCCTCGTGAAAATTTGTCTCTGTGTATAGCTTATGTGTGAGTGATGCTCATTATTTATGTTGTTCATATATTGTATAATATTGATGGTCACTTGGAGAAAGATTAAAAAATGATTTTATTGTTAAAATTGTTTAAGCACAGTAACAACTGATTCACCCCCCCNCCATTCCTCTTTCTACACTTGAATCACCACTGCAAAAGCTCCCACTAAACCTAGATTTATCACAGACCCAAGATAAACTTGATCTATCAAGACCGAGCCAAACCATCAACAACAAAGGCGTCCATCTGAAGCCAAAAACAAAATATGATACCACATGTAAGTTTTAAACATATGAAGTAAATCAATGCATATATATTCTTAAGCACAACATAAAATAATCAATGGCTCATATACATAGTAAACAAATATTTACGCTGGAAACCCTTAACTAGGAGAAAAGCAGTCTTCCTTGGTGCCGCACCTTTCAACTCTTTATTGTATTAATTTCACCATTCACCATACAATATATACAATGTTTTAGGTATTTCTTAGCTACCAAAACCCTAATCCCTTAATCCAAGATTAATTTAGAAAAATGCTAAAAATAGCAAAATCAGCTAAAAATAAAAAAACGTGCCAAACGCAGATGCAGTTGTCGAATTTGATGTGCCCACACACACACATGCAAAGAATATAACACATACCCAACATAAATAAACCATACCAAGTGGTAGTGCGGGAGTGGATGATGTGCTATATTGAAGCATAGATGAGGATAGGTCCATGAAGAGGTGTTGTGTAGAGGAGATGATGTCAAGTAGGGATACTAGTAGTGAGAATAGTACAGACCTAGGTGATGAAGTATGCACCCCTTGTATTTTGTGGAGTGATGCAACCTTAGAAGAAGATGAAACACATAGTAGTGGTATGTTGATAGAAAGAGAGGATGCTATACAAAGTAGTAGTGTACTGATTTGAGAAAAAAATTTGTGCAAGGTGGTAATGTGCAGATTAGACCAAGAGATGAAGCATGGATTTGTGGTGTGTGGATCTTCCTGGAAGAAGTAGCGCACATTTTTTGTGTGTAGTCAGGATAATAAGGTAGGGTGTAGATTTTTGGTGCACCACAAAAAGAGGAAGATGGGGGCTCCCTTAGTGGTGGGGGAGAAAAATTGGCAGTAGTGGATGGTCTTGCCTGACTATAAGTAGATAGCTCTTTGTGTCACCTCACAAGAATTTTTATAAGAATATGGACTTATCCCCCCCTTTTTACCACCCCCTTGCACATTTTTAATTAAGAAGAAAACATAGTATATAGTGAAGATAGTGGAGTCGAAGAAAGAGAAGAAGAAAGAAGTGGAAAGACAAGTGAAGAAGAAGGTAAGTCAACAATACTCTATCCCAAGAAATAGTGGTGTGGAAAGGTCCAACCAATAGCAGTCAGAAAAGAGGAAATAGATCCAATTCAAAGATGGAGAATCAAGATAGTACATTGAGTTTTCCCGTGTTCCATGGAATGGGTAAGGACGATGCAAAACAACACTAGTTCACATATGAAACAAGTTGCCATGTAAAGAGAGTTACATATAATGCAAATAACATAGTGTAACTAGAGACTACATTCAGAGATAGAGCCCTGATATCGTACATTAAATACAAGGATATTGTGCCAATGAGATAGGAAAGGTCCCTGACTGAGATTAAGTTGGATATGCTTAGGGAGTTTCAAAATCCTAAGTTAGAATCCCAATGCATTACTGAAAAATCAAGGAGATCAAACATAAGGAAGGAGAAACCATCCGAGACTATGACTGATGCTTTAAAATCTTGTTGGATAGGATAATGCTCAAAATCTAGGACATTGAACATAGAGAATGGTTCATTGTAGGGTTACTCCCTCATATCCGAGTCCTTCTCACCCAGTAAAAGGTGACGACTCGGGTAGAGGTAGTCGAGACTGTGATGTTCTTTGAAGTTACACATGGAGGTAGAGATGCATCAACCGACTTGGTGTAGGTTCAATCACGACTCACCAACCTAATGATATAGTTGCAAGATATGGCTAACACTAAAGTTGTGTGAAAGCATGTATGGTGTACTACATGTCATTCAGAAGGGAATTGCCGAGACTAATGCCATGTCCTTCCAAATTATGTGGCAATAAGCATGCCAATTCCATTTCCATCTAGAGAGTCTGAATGGTGTGAAATATGTAGGAAGTGGGTTCAGGTACCACCCCGCTGTCCTACATTTCATAAATACTAGAAAATGACTCACACTACTTTCTACGAGTTTTGCAAGTCCATCGACCATGATGTCACTAGCTACCACTCCCTCCAATTAATGCAATATAACACCTAGGATGCATTCTAGGTATATAAGGAGAAAAAGGGTGGTGGGCGTGGTGGCACAAAAGGAAGTGGATATCAAGGAGGAACCTGAGGTGGATATGGATGCAGTCACGACCGCAAATATGGTGGAGGAGGACATAGAAGCCCCACATGTTTTAATTGTGGTGAGATTGGTCATGTCTCACAATTTTTCACCAAACTGTACATGCTCTACACATATTATTATAGTCCTGAACATGTAATTGAGGATTCTCTTGACTTACTAAAGAAGTGGGAGGATAATAAGACCAACTGTAACATGGTGCATGCCAAGTCACGTGAAAATAAAAATAACAACAAGGAGGTTGACATCTGGGTCGTAACCTGTGGAGCGGCATAGACAAGAGTATACTTTGAGCATGGTGAAGGATCGAGTTAAAAAATGGATGGAAATACTAGGAAGGCATGGCATCCCCCTCAAAGGTTTGATGCTCCTCAATAGAAGCAGATTTTGCGTGATGCATAGATTTCACTCGAAGAAGAAAGATAACGCAAGGAGTTGCAATGTTCGACTCAAAGGTCTCTTGAAGAAGCACAGATTTAGGAGGAAGTGCAAGGGGAAACACAAAGGTTGCTAGAAGAAGCTCAGATCCATGAAGAGGTGCACTGAGCAACGCAAATTTCATTAGACAAAGCTCGTGCATGTGACGTAATATATGGGAAGTAATATTTTCCTTGCTTTTCCTCTTGCATGCTACTTTTTTTTGGCCCTTGGTTATGGAAGAAAGAAAAGATTAAGGAATAAAGGCGAAGTACGAACTACGTGGAAGACGCATTAACTGAGATTGGGTCGAAGTGGTCAAAGAAGCAGAAAAGAAGGATCAAAGTAAAGGAAAATGAGTCGTTCGACAAGGAGATTGAGGACGAAAGATCATCAAGGAATATGGATTGTGGACAACTCAATAAGAAGAAGAATATGTCAACGAGTGCTTTAGAGCACCTCGCGGAAAAGAAGGAAGGGTAGGCTAGCGAAGACCAGGAAGTACAGGTCAAGTTGACCTAGGGTTTTTGTATCTAGGGTTTTGACACCTAGACGTTGGTAATTGTAATGTATAAATAAAGGTCTAGAGGACCTGGGAGGGGTTCTTGTTATTGTCGTTGTTGTCGTATTTGGGATGATCATTGTTGTTGATACTATTGTGTATTAAGAGAGAGAGAATTTTTGTGTGTGAGAGAATTATGTATTGTAAATATCTCCAACAGAGTGCGAAGATCAACCCTACAGTTGGGTGCATAGGGAGGGGAAAGAAGAACAGAAAGAGAGATAAATATGCAAGCTAAGTGCGTATATAGAACTGTATGTTTCCATATAATATCAAGAAACATAGTTCTGTGGACGTAGTCATAGGGAGAGGGTGAACCAGGTATATTTTGTGTCTCTGTGGTTGATGTTGTGTTCTTTTTCCTTCTGTTATTATGTTATTACATCATTGTGTTAGATCTAAGATATAGTTTGCACAATAGGCTTAAGGGAGATAAAGGATAACTAGATTGTTGTGTGTTGTTGCCTTGGATACACTTTGCATTTCCTTTGGTTGTAAACACGTGTGTCCTGCAACCCCCTATTTCTACTTCGAGTGAGACTGCATATGATTTGAAGGCGTTTCCTAAAGGGATAGTAGTTAGGGCTTGTTGGTGTGTTATTAGCATTGAACCTTGGTGTTCAAGGATAAATTCGTGAGTGTGGACACAAACCAATCTCCCCAGATCCACCTGGATCTGGAACAAACTGTGACAGAATACTACTCTTTCCCTAGTTCTAAAGTATTGAATGGACAAGAGAGGAAGGATGATGTACTTACTTTATGAAAGCTCTCCTTAT
>JZKD02S0219440.1:311612-333681 GCA_000966675.3 Picea glauca | reverse complement strand
GGGCTGTTATAAAACAGCAATTACACATTTTATGACAGCAGAAAACTTAGTGACTTTGCTTGGTCAAAGACAGGCCAAGAAGTCTTGCTGATAGGACCTGGATTTTCTACAAATCTTAGGCTATTGGGAGAATTGACTGGTTCCCTATATTTTTTATTGTGAGGTGTCACAATACTTAGGAGTGGGGGAGGGTTTTCATGAGCTGACAAATGACAAAAATACCTATCTATAATCCATGAGAAGAAGAAGTAGAATCTTTGTAAAAATTATGTATATTATTTTCATAATATGGGCTATTATATCAACTGTTAGTTTTTATTGAAATGCTAAATTCACTGTGTGTTATCAACCTGTTGTACATTTCTTTGACAGACCACTTAACTTTTTTTTTACAGGCTGTTAAAAAACAAATTCACTACAGATTTGTGTTACATGCCTTGAGACAGAGGAACAAATTGTTTATAATATGAAAACACGATGACAAGGCAAGTAATAGTGGAACACTCTTATCCTGTCTCTTATCCTATTCACCATGACTGTCAGGAGTGCCCAAGTTGAGTGCTATGGGTAAACATCCATTACAATACGAACAAATTCCATTTTACATAGGAGTACCATATGGAGTGCCATATGGTGTGCCATTTGGAAGACCATATGGTGTGCCATGTGGAAGACTGGATGACATGCCATATGAAGGATCGGATGAGGTGCACACACACTGTAAGTAACCATGATCGCAGGTAAACACATATTGTTTGACTTGAACTACCTATTCATTAGTAAAATGAGATGGATTAAATGACATTTTACAATTAAACTATACAAATTCTAATGCATTTTTATGATCAAATGTCCAAGTTGAAGACTTGGAAATTGATCTAATTCTCTCATGATTACAATTTCCCTCAAAGGACACCCTTTGAAATTCAAAATCAGCACAGTCATAGTCACACATGGAAAATCATGTGTGATGAATTCGCCCATGAATTCAACCATTTCCACCTTGAGCACATTAAAAATCGGAGGGATTAGCTCCAATTTCCATTTCACTCATGCATGATTTCTGTGTCACGCTCATCCTCTGCCCAATTCCACTCCTCTTCTCATCCTCCATGCTGTAACCATGCCCAAACAATACGATCCTTACTCCTATGCTGAGCTCATGGCCATTCCAGAATTCACAAAGTGTAGGGAGATCTTCCTTTGCGCAGGATGGGGATTGTTCTTGGCCTGTCTGCAGGGCCACGATGATGGAATTTCAATGCAATTCTCCCTCAGTTTCGATGGGAGGATGGAGCACGTATGGTCTTTGGCCTTCTTGGTCTCTAAGGAGTTAATTTCATCTGCCACGAAACTGCCATGGGTTGGAGATCGCTGGTTCAAGCACCACCAATTGCCACGACCAAGATACAACAAAGTTTTTAAGCTTGAGTTTCAGAATGTTTCTGGAGCTAAGGGGTAATCCAAAGAATGGATTAAATATGAGTTGATTAAGCCCCTGATTTTCATTACCAGAATTATCACTTGTGAAGGTAGATACTTTGTTTTCAAAGCTTGCCATTTTCGTCTATTACCTCATTTCCAATTTAATAAACCTTTGAATTTTCCTTTCTACTTCTTGAAAAGTATTGAGAAAATGTCTTCCCAAGTATGAAAGAATGTGGCCAATCCTCATAACAGTATATTCCACCACGACCTCATCAAATTTATTGTCATAACTGAGTTGAAAAAACAGGGGAAGACATGGGATGAATTCCTCTATCAATTTTCAAACCCCCATCTCACAGTCAAGACCAACAATAAATCACTTGATTTAGGGACTGTTACTCCATCCAAGCCTCATTCTCCAAAGAATACAAACCCTCCCACTCAAACTTTCTCTCTATCTGAACAAAAGACCAAGAAACATGTTGATTCCCCTGTAGCCTCATTGGGAAAGAAAACTAAAAAGACTATTGATAATTCTCCAATGCCCTCAACACCTATTGATCCTCAACCCAAGAAGTTAAAAGAGGCAATTCAACAATATTTCCCTTTAGTCCCTATGAATAGAATATTATCCAATTGGTTCAAAGGGGGATATTTTTGAAAAGTACTCGAAGTGCAAGTGGAAATCCTAATGTAAAACCCCAATCACTTCAGATCCTATCCAACTGTCTTCCGATCATGAAAGCCCTCATAAAAGACTTAGGGAAGTTTCTGCAGAAGAGTTGGAGCTTGATAAAGAAGTAAAATCTAAACTTATTACCTCTCACAAGCACTCTGTTACTCCTACCTCACAGATGTCTACATCAGCTTCCAAAGATGATAGACCCTCTACATCCATAAATGGATCCAATCCCTCCTCTGAGAGATCTGATCATACTCCAATAATTGAAAAATTACAACAAGAAAATGTTTAGTTGCTGCAACAGTTGTAAGAGAAAAAGACTATGGATAGGCATCTCCACCATGAAAATGTGGTATTACAAGCAAAAGTGAATTCTCTCCAACGATTGGTTGATCAAATGACCAATGGAAATTGTAGCCTCCAACCACAATTGAAACATCCTAAGAGGCACAAGACAAATTCTTCAGGAAAAGAGGGAGAAGCTTCTAAAGCTAATCCACCCCATCCTTAGCAAGTCTAGTCATGTTGGGTGATTCATTTTTGTTTGCAGTGGAACTTGCAAATCCTTAGGCATGGGGGTAATGTTGGGATCATATTTTTCTTGTTTTTTTGCGATGGTTGAATCCTTTTTGCATCGATATTATATATGCTACTAACCATTTTGAAAGAGTTTTCAAAGGATTTTATATCAATTCATCATGGATTTATACCCGGTATGTGTAATCAATGTTTTACGATGATTTTGAGCTAAATTGAGTTCGGTTTGATGTTTATAAGGATCTAATGCATTATCTATGTGTAATAGGGTGAATTCACAGTCTGATCCTCCATTCGGTACCTCATTCAACACTTCATCCAACACCCCATCCGGTACGCGATTCGACACGTGATCCAACACTCGAAGTGCAGGCGAGTTGGTACATTGGCGACATGTGATGGGCGAACCGACCACCTGGATTTTGTGCCCCCTCATGGCCTCCAACTACAGATCTCATATTAGGTGGTTATGCTAATTGTTGAGTGGCTCACAAATTTTCTAGAAGCCAAAGCTGTTAGAGAGCATTTAATGGAATTTCCATTTTTAGAGGAGGTCGACCCTTCCAGTGGTCAACCTCTCAAACTATAATTCATCTTTAAATACCACTAGCAGTGGAAATACCACAGACAAAATTTTAAGAAGACGTTTTCATTGTGTAATTCAGACATATTTGCAAACTTATGTTCAGACTACGTTTTTTAATTAATGACAAAATCATGTTGATTTGAGCCTATGTTTCACTATTGAAGAGTAGCCACGACCTGCTGGGGGGCCCACCAGTGTTCTAGGTGACTATATATATAGATATATCGTGTGTTTCATTTTCTTAGTTATAATTCACTTCATTTCTTTGTTGTATGTATTTTGTAGTTTTAAATACTGTGCATGTTGTTTGTAATTTAATTGTCTAAATTCCTCTTTTGCAGATTGCTTATAGGAGATGATTATTTATCATGCTATGTCTCTTATTTGTTAACAATTGGCTTGCAGGCTACTAACTTAGATGATGTACTAAGTTTTTAAATTGGTTTCTGCAAATTAAAACATAGTAGTATTTAAAACAGAGGATTAGTATAGACAAAGTTTCTTTTGCAAGCTTCAATGGATAAATAATTGCAAGTTTTATTAGTTGTAATTAAGCTAGATTTAATTCTCAGTTCGATTATGTTCTCATGGATCTAATTGGTTTATTAATCTTGATTTAGTATGTTAGGATAGAAATAGATTTTGGATTATGGTTGTACAAGCATTCTAGTTTGAAATCTGAGTTTGAAAGATATGATTAGCCCAGTTTAATGTATAAAATCTCAGTTCTAGATTTGAATTGCAATTTTAATTAGAAGATTGGATTTGAGTTAATATTTTTAGTCATAAGTTTATAATTTTGTAAATTTGTTTGAGTTAGCATAAGAGTGTGCTTGAATTAGAATACATGTGTTTTTTTTAATCATTGATGATTGATACATGAAATTTAGAGATCACATGGATTTTCATGATACTCAGTGTTGCTTGTATAATGGCAAAGATTTCGTTAGATTGCTTGATTCACACTTTCCATTTCTCTATAGAACCCAGCATTGAATTAATTCCTCTTGATCTATCATTAATAGTAAGATACCATCGTGATGTTATTAGGCACTGAAGACATAATCATCATCTTTGAATTATCTTTTCTTGTTATTGCAAATTAAGAATAGTTTTGATTAATTAGAATCTGTATACAATCATGATGCTTTTTAATTAAAGTATGTTAAGATTTCTCCTTTGCAAAATAGAAATGATTATGAGTTTTTTTTTAAGAATAGAGTTTACTTGTTGAAATACTTTTAATAGGTTAGTTGTTTGTTTGATTATTTTCTTAAAGATAAAGGATCAAAAGTAATTTACTTGCTGTTTCTCATTAGGTTGAATAGATTAACTTGTTCAAAGTAGTTTATGATTTGCTTCTTTAGGAATAATCCATCAATCCATTGTTTGAAGTTTCTTAGGTTAAATAGTTCAAGTTCATTAATAGGATTTGCTAATTGATAAAAATGAAAGAGTCATCTCTTAAGTAGATTGATCATTAGATAGACCATCACCTTAGTTAGACAATACTTCTATTATCTTTTTTTCCTTGGCTCATACAATGCCAAAACTCTAAGTTTACTTACCCCGGGTTGACAATTTAATTGAGGGATTTAGTGCATATAGAATACCCATCAACTCGTTTAACCATAGACAATATAACAATATTGTCACCCAACCATAGGCACAAATTCCACCCCCGAGCACCTTAACCTTGAAAAATAATAATTCCGGTAGCAAATCAATAGCCAACCAAGGCTAATGCACCAAAAAAAGATAACCAAGACTGATAAAAAAGTCCAACCCAGAAACACCAAAATTACAGGTTTGCAGTAACTGCAACTGTAGCTACCCTCCTGACTTGCGCACTAAATTTTTGCAGTGCGCACTACTGGATTTATGAAGTTGTGAGCTGTGTCCTCCAAATGAGCTCTGGAGTCCTGTATTTATACTTCTCCTCAGTTTTCTGGGCCAACTTCTCATTCTCGAGGCTAAAAACTCAATATTAAATATTTCTTTTAGCCGACTTGTCTTCTAGGGTTATGTCCAATGATTTAGGGTTTCTTCTCGCTTCTTGTAATGTTCTAGTCTCGTCAAAGGTTACAAGTGGATGTTAATACCTCTTGAAGCTACCATAATATCTACAAAACCTTCTTAGGAACAACATGCATGACATAGTTTAATTGTTTTCGAATTTTCGCCGAGACCAACAATCGCTATTTTGATCATAATTTTTTTGTTAAAGGTCAGATTGAAGCAATTCCACTTGGAGATTAAATTATATTCATGTAGGTATCTCCAATATAAACATTGTTTGAATACAATAATAATTAATGGGTCAAATATTCCAAGGGATAGTCTAGGAAATAAATTTTTAGGAATGCAAATTTAAGATAGTCAGTTAGTATTTTGGGAATAACTTTCTTGTATGATATCGAAATTGAGTGATTAAAAGTGAATTGTAGACTATATTCATAGGATAATACACCATAGAAATATTTTTTAAATATCTATCCGCCTAGACAACGAAAAAGTGGTTGTCCTAACTATGTTCCCGAGCTGTCTACTCTGCATGTAGTCAATGTTTCGATTATAAGTTTTTCATTTGAGATCCAAATTGAGTGATTAAAATTAGGTTATAAACTATATTACAAATTGTATCTCCCTTATAAATATGTTTGAAAAATATCAATTTCAATCCCTCAAATATCGACTATTCCAACTCTGTTTTTAAGAGGTTTCCAACGTCAATTTGCTATAAAAATAATAAAAAAATTGACCATTTTTCTTCCAAAATGTGATCTAGGTATGTGGGATTCTTAGTGAGTGTGTCTGTGATTATGTTATGATTTTACCCCCCCAAAAATATCCAATACCCATCTTATAAATCTTAAACATAGCTTTTAGAAAACTTATTGTACATTGATGAATTTGTAACAAATAATCACTATATTATGCAAATTTGGACAAGAATTTTGCTCACGAATTAGATGACTTACATTGGATTGTTCTTTGGAAATATCTTATCCTTCCTTGAAATCCTCCTCCAAATGCATTCCTCTCTCTGTAGATCTTCCTACCAATGTGTTAGTGGATGGAGGGGTTCTTACTGCACCACAAGTGAAAATGATTGCAACGATTTATCAAGAAATATATCTAATTCTATTTGTACAGTACTAAAAACCTGTCAATGATTTAATCCTTTTAGCATATGCCTGACAATGATGCCTAAAATTTCAGTCAAATTATATGATTTAATTCCTATTACATTTTATTATCAATCCGGCGTACATAAACTTATGAGATGCAAGCACTGTATGTGCATGATTAGATTCTAATATAATAGGAAAGACTCCAAATTGTAAAGTAAACTTAGAATCAAGTTCACATTAACTAACTATCTATCAATACAAGAGTACATCGTTCACTTGAACTGAAATATACAAGAATTGCAGATTTATAGATCGTTAAAATCTTTCGCTCTTGATAGTAAGAGTGTTCATGAAACAATTTTTTCAATTCGTTAAATAACAAATTGAATGGATGTTATCTTATAACTAATGATCAACTTGCATGAAATTGCTATAAATTATGTTGTAGTTGAGTGTTCATTTCTTAAGATCTGAACCTCTCTACAACAATGCTTTGTTTTGGTATATAGAACATAATTCAATGAATGAGGACAAATGAATTCAAGTGCAGAAATGAAACACACCACAATTCATCCATCATTGGATATTTCTTACTCTATATCCACCATGGTTGTAAATCAAGTTGTGTTCAAATTGAACTTTTCTACAAAAATGTTCCATTTGGTATGTATAGAATCCAATGAATGAATATTAAAGAGAGAAATGAAATCAAATGCGAACATGAAACACACCACACTTGTGTAAAGGAAAATACTACCATGATCCATTTAGAGTGAGCTCAATTCTTCCAAGAATATGGTAGCAAACTACTCTACAACATCATCAACTATATCAAATCATAAAACACAATGAAACTATAAATTTACAATCCATATGGAAGAAATTCTCAAGATGTTTTATTCACTCCATCATAAGTTGTGTAAGTTTTAAACTTGTGAAGTAAATGAATGCATATAGATTCTTAAGAAAAATAAAATTTAATCGATGGCTCATACATATAGTACACAGAGATTTATACCGGAAATCCTCAACCATGGAAAACCTCTCTTATATTCATTATATCGAATTTCACCATCCACCATACAATATATACAATGTTTTTAGGTATTTCTTAGATACCAAAACCCTAATCCCTTAATCTGAGATTAATTTAGAAAACCGCTAAAAATAGCAAAAATCGCCCAAAATAGAAAAAAACGCCCAAAAACTAATTCTGGGACACTACCCCGAACCTCATTGTCCCCAGGCTACCGCCCAGTGCCGAACACTACACGTAACCAGGGGGGGCCATACCTGGCCCCCCTTGCGACCCCCCTAGGAAGCGCCCAATGCACACGACACAAAGAACACTACTAGAGGGATTGTCAGATGCAGTTGTTGAATCTGACACGCCCACACACACACACATGCAAAGAATATAACACATACCCAACAAGTTGGACATATTCTCCAAGAGCCCTCTCCTTGGAATGGAGAAGGAACACTTATTTATACATGAGTTTTCTTTGAGAATAGGATAAACAACTAATAAATTCAATTCCACTTTTCTCTCATGTGGTTACAACCATTTAATTCTCAGTTCGGTTATGTTCTCATGGATCTAATTGGTTTATTAATATTGATTTAGTGTGTTAGGATAGAAATAGATTTTGGATTATGGTTGTACAAGCATTCTAGTTTGAAATCTGCATTTTAAAGATATGATTAGCCCAGTTTAATGTATAAAATCTCAGTTCTAGATTTGAATTGCAATTTTAATTAGAAGATTGGATTTGAGTTAATATTTTTAGTCATAAGTTTATAATTTTGTAAATTTGTTTGAGTTAGCATAAGAGTGTGCTTGAATTAGAATATGAGTGTTTGTTTTAATCATTGATGATTGATACATGAAATTTAGAGATCACATGGATTTTCATGATACTTAGTGTTGCTTGTATAATGGCAAAGCTTTCATTAGATTGCTTGATTCACACTTTCCATTTCTCTGTAGAAGTCGACATTGAATTAATTCCTCTTGATCTATCATTAATAGTAAGATGCCACCGTGATATTATTAGGCACCGAAGACATAATCATCATCTTTGAATTATCTTTTCTTGTTATTGCAAATTAAGAATAGTTTTGATTAATTAGAATCTGAATACAATCATGATGCTTTTTAATTAAAGCATGTTAAGATTTCTCCTTTGCAAAATAGAAATGATTATGAGTTTTGTATTAAGAATAGAGTTTACTTGTTGAAATACTTTTAATAGGTTAGCTGTTTGTTTGATTATTTTCTTAAAGATAAATGATCAAAAGTAATTTACTTGCTGTTGCTCATTAGGTTGTGTTATCACTCCAAGAAACTCTTTGGGGTTGTATACCAAAGATGCTTGGTAACTCCATAATATGGTAGCTTAGGTATATTTGGGACAATGGGATAACTCAAAAGATGATGAAAGTAACCATTTATCATGTATCTGAATAAGACAGTGCTTTTAGAGAACAATAATTAGACAACAGAGTTGAAAAAGGGGATGAAGAATACTAGTCCAGATAACCAAATACAACCATGTGCAGGGTCATACAAGACAATAAGAAATTCTTTAATCCAATTTTATGAGCTTAATAAGAAAATGAAAGTTCTTAAAAGCTAAACTAAACTAGAATAAAGTGCAGAATCATGAAATATATGAAAGAATATGATATTGAAAACAAAAGAGGACTGTGATTCTATTATCAGAATAAGAAGTCAATTACACTAGCTAGAAAATGTCTCCCAGATTGAACCCTTATCTCTTAGAAAAGATAGGCATTTATAACCTTTTACAATCAGTTTTTAGATCCTGAAAACTTGGATCTGTATCTAAATATAGAAAATAAAACTAACTAAATACAATTGATAAACAAAGACTAGTTCCTAGAACTCGAAATGTCTTCTATGTTGAACTTGACATCTGTACTTCATCACCTTTAGGACTCAGTTGTGTCGTGGAAGGGTAAATACACATGTCTTCTGTAGCTGGACTCTTTTAATAACCATAACCAAAAATTTAGTTGACCAATTTAGCATTTGGTCTCAAAATCTCCACGAATCTCTGACGCTGAGTGTTTCTTGATTAGGTGGTTAATCCTTCGATGCTCTCAAACCTTTTTTAAATACTTCAAAATCGCCTCGCTCCAGCTTAGCTTTCCAAAAATTTCTTTCTATACTTTCACCAGCTAATTCACATTACGATCTGCTGGTTAGCTGGTAAAAGTTTTGCTTTTCACCAGCTAACTGGTTGTAATTTTACCCTTTGCGCTGGTGAAAGTTCTATCTTTGGCCAAAAAGGAACCTTTCATCTCCAAAACTGTTGTTTTACCAAAAAATTAGTGTGCCTTTGATTTATCTCCCTGCATATTCACAACAACCAGGGCCAGTACCTGTAGATCTGGATGTGAATTACTCTTTTGCTTCAATTTCTTAATTTTCCTCTTAAGGCATTTTGCTAACCACCAAAAACTCTTATAGTCCTTGGTGATTTTATTCTTTCTCTTTTTGTCTTTGACACTCTCACGAGCCAACTTCTCAAATGCTGCATTTGTCTTTGCAAAATTGTCAGATAGGGATTTGTATCTTGCCTTGATTACTCTTTCCAAAACCTCCTGTTGTGCAATAACCTCTTTCAGTTCCTTAATTTTTTGTGATTTCTTTGACTTCTTACTCTTTGATGTTTCACCTTCATCAATGGGAGTAAAACTCTCACAACCTTGTGCAATTTCTAGGGAGTGTTCAGGACTTTTAATGGCTGGACTTTCATCTTCTTTCTCTGGCTCTGTTTTCGAGTATGTGTATGGAAAATTGAGAATATTTGTCTTTTTTACTGTAGGCTTCTCTGAATTGGTTTCAAAATATAATTTTTTCTTTGCTCTTTTAGACTTTATGTTGGAAATCTTGTCCTCTGGTGGTCCTGGAAGAGCTCTCCTCCTCCTTGAGCTGCTCTGAAGAGTTAACTGCTTTTTTCCAGTTTTCTTCTGCTCATCCATGGGTTGAGTTTGGGTCTCAAAGCCTTCCCAAAAAATAAAATGTTGCCAAGTCCTTCCTCTTTGTCTCAGTTCTTCTAGAATTATCAGTTTGATCAAGCCAAAATGACAAAGGGTGTTTTTTATGCTTAGAGGTTCAACTCTAATCTTTTTACATACTTTGGTTAGGCTTTTGTGAAGGAAGAAAGGTAAATTTAGGAGGGTCTTCCCTGTGAAATGATCTAAAAGCT
Organism: Picea glauca; assembly: GCA_000966675.3. NCBI lineage: Eukaryota > Viridiplantae > Streptophyta > Pinopsida > Pinales > Pinaceae > Picea > Picea glauca. The sequence continues at coordinate 323,076 of JZKD02S0219440.1, read as the reverse complement.
TGAAATGATATAACATTAGCTTGTCATACCTGCCTTCTGAGGTGATATAGAGTTGAATTCCTTTAAACAGGTCCTGCCATTCATCTTCTAGATGAGAAACTGGCATGCTTTTCTTCCAGGTGATGTCTCTGAATTCTGCCTTAAGGTATACCCTAAAATTCAAATTCTTGGTTGCTGTTGTCTTAAACCAGCTTTGGCCTGATCTGGGTAAGCTGGTTGCTATGGCAATGGCAGCTTCATCGATTATCATTTCTATAGAATCCACACTAGCTTCGTTTCCATCATATGATTTAGAAAATGCTTTAGCTGTCATTTGGTGGCAACCATTTTGTAACCTTTCAACATAACTCATGCAACCTGCATTTGAGAAATGTTTTTGCACACCTGGATGCATCTGTAAGAATGACATGCTATCCAATTCATTCCTCAACAATAAACCACTTCGTTTCCTTTCCATCTGTGACTCGAACCTCGGATGTTTTGCAGACAGTTGTCACGGTGATTTCATGATTGAGCCAAGGTTTTGGTGCTGGTGAAAACTCTTGGTGTTGCCAATTCAAAATATGGAACCATACCATATTATCTATGAATCCGTGCGTGTTTTAAAATGAGTGCCGATTTGATGTCGCTGAGTGACTTGTACCTCCTCTATTTGTGATGATGAATGTGAATTCATTATCTCTAATGCTCTCATTGCTGGAGCATGCAATCACGAGCACAATTCGCCATAGTATCCGATCAAACAAGCACAACGATATCATCATCATCATTCGCTTCGACCAGCGCCTCATAATAATTATGTGACATGTGTCGAGCGTGTCTTCTTTTCAATTTATGGAATCGTGGAAGAAAAACACGTGTTTCGCGCTTTCACCAGCTAGCCTGTCTGTGGGAGAGTACTCCTTAACCGTTGAAACCTACTGCTTTCACCAGCTAACATCAACCTTGCAACATGCGTTAGCTGTTGAAAAGATTTTCACGAAATTTTATAAAAACAACCTTTATGGATCAACTTATTTCTAAGGCATGAATTTAAAACCTAAGTTTTGACACTAGAAGAATCTAAAAATAAATAGAGAATCCTATAGATGACCATGCTATCACCTACAAAATGAAACCAAGTGACTGATTAATTTTGGGAGCTAACATTTGGCTCCAACTGGGATGGATACCTCCCTATGAGGTCACCAAGAACCTAGTTAGACTCAGTAGCCTTTATTACAATTTGAAAATTTGAAAAATGGTTTTGCTCAGTACTATTGGGCATGGAGTTATTCAAGCAATAAGAATAAAAAAAAAACTAAAAAGACTATGTACAAGTAAAACATGGCTTTAAGAAAAGCCTTATGAAAAATAGGTTTTTAGAAAACGCCCGTTGAAAGGGCTACCTGCTACTTCTTCGCCTGCAAGATTTTGGAGAACAAAGGTATTGTTCTGCTGAATTGTTGTTATGACAAAAGGACCTGCCCAGAGAGCATCAAATTTGTCGTGTTTCCCTTTTTCTTGCCTTGCTGCATCCCATTTTAAGACCAGTTCCCCTGTTTTGAAAATATTTGCTTTGACTTTCTTGTCAAAAATCTCCTTCATCTTTTCTTGGTGTAATTCTGTCTTTTCCAGAAGCTGCTCTCTGTCTTTCTACAACTCTACAAGATTATGGATCCTTCAAGTTAAATCATTTGGTTCAGAGTCAGTTTCTTGTAAAAAATTTGCAACTGGTAGTGCAAGTTGAACAGGAAATATGGCTTCAGTACCATATACCAACTTGAAGGGGGATGTACCAATTGACTTTTTATTTGTACCCCTGTCAGCCCACAAAGAAAATTTTAGCTTGGAATCTCAGCCTCTGGTATTTTGTTCAAGAAGCTTCTTTATGATTCTAACTAGACTCTTATTCGATGACTCAACTAAGCCATTTCCCTGTGGATAGTAAGCAGTAGAATGTACTAGCTGAACTCCCAGCTCTTCACATAATTTTACCAAGTGTTTATCTTTAAATGCAATAGCGTTATCAGTGACTATTCTCTTAGGGCAACCAAATCTGGTGAATATGTTTTCTTGTAGAAAATTAATGATGACAGTATGATTGGTGTTCCTGGTAGGAATGGCCTCAATCCACTTGGTAAAATAATCGGTGGCAACAAGGATCCATCTATGCTGACTGCTAGAAGGTGGGTGAATCTCACCTATGAAGTCCAGACCCCATTGCTGGAAAGGACCTGTGACCACAATAGGCCTGAGGGGGAGGGATTTTAGTTGCTGTTTCCTGCAAACCTTTGGCACTTGTCACATGTTCTCACGAATTCACACACATCTGAAAATAAAGTTGGCTAGTAATAACCAACTCTTAAGATTTTATGTGAGGTAGTCTTCCAATAGTGATGTCATCCACACTCACTATTATGAAACTCAGTTACGATCCTAGCTGCTTCTTCTTGGTTTATGCACCTCAATAGTAACCCTATTGGATTTTTCTAGAACAATAAGTTGCCATTGATGCAGAAATTCATGGCTTTGAACTTTAAAGCCCTCCCTTGTGTTCTTGTTAAATCTGAAGGGACTAATAAAGTTTGAAAAAAATGAATGATGTGGCTGTACCATTTACAGTTGGCTGGTGAAATGAGACCTACATTTCTTCACTTCCTTTATCCTCTGAAGACTGAACATTATCTACATTTACACTTACCAAATTTATCTCAAGCAGTTTACAATTTTCTTCTGCAAGAAGTTTGGCAAGGCCTTGACCTTTCACAAGTTTTTCTGGTTTGATCTCAACATCAAATTAAATTAACTTTTCTATCCACTTACTCCTTTTTCCATCTATGTCGGGTTGTATAAGCACATCTTTAACTGAAATGGAAGGTACATAAGCTATTACCTTGGCTTGAAGGATGTAAACTCTGAAGGCTTTTAATGAATTGATAAGCGAGTATGCTTGTTTCTCCAATAATTCATGCTTCACCTCGGCATCCCTCAAGACTTTACTGAAGAAGGCAACTGGATACTCCCGATCATCGACATTTCTCTGCAATAGTACTGCTGCAATTGTGTCTTTCGAAGAAAATGAAAATATATAAAACTCCTTGGCGAAGTCGGGGCTGATTAAAACAGGGGCTGTCATAATGGCTTCTTTGATAGCATTGAATGAGTGTTTGGCTTCTTCAGTCCATCTTACTTCAGAGTTCTTTCTTAACATAGAAGTGATATTCTTTGTGAGTTCTGCAAAGTTTGCTATAAACCTCCTGATAAATTTTATAGTCCCAAGGAAAGACTGAATGTCCTTCTTTGATCTAGGAAGAGACTAACTTTTAACAACTTCTACTCTTTTTGGGTCGATCCTCACCCCATTAGCTGAAACAATATGTCCAAGTAATTTCCGTTCCTTGAGTGCAAAATTAGATTTTTTAGGATTAAGAGAAATGCCACACCTTCGACATTTTAGGAATGTCTTTCTCAAGCGCTACAAATGATGTTCATGGATGCTCGAAAAAACAATAATTTCATCAAGATATATCAAGACAAATTTTTCTTTCTCCCTAATGAAAGAAATGTCCATCACCCTTTGGAATGTCACTTCTGCATTCATCAATCCAAAAGGTATCTTTTCGTACATAAATGTACCCCATGGAGTGGTAAAGGCAGTCTTTTCTTTGTCATCTGAATGGACAACAATCTGATTGTATCCGGAAAACCCATCAATAAAAGACATCACCTTTGATCCTGACACCTTTTGTAAAATATGTTCCATCTTAGGCAGCGGATAATTGTCTTTCCTAGAACACTTATTCAGATTTCTGAAATCCACACAAAGTCTGATCTCTCCATTTTTCTTTCTGACCGGTATAATATTTACAATCCATTCTGAGTATCTGAGAGGTATGATAATGCAGGCATCCAATAACTTCTTGATTTCCCTTTCCATTGTAGGCAACAACATAGGATTGAAAGATCTAAGTTTCTGCCTAAATGGTTTTGTATATTTGTTCAAGGGGATCTTGTGCTGAATTACCTCAGTGTTGAACGTCTTTAAATCATCATATTTCCAAGCAAATATGTCAGCAAATTCTTTTAAAAGCTCACCGTAATCAACCTTTTGTTTTTCAGTCAGATGTGAAGCTAAGTTGACATATTTGGGATCCTGTTCACTGGCTACATTATACTGAAAAACCTCTGAGTCTTCTTCCTTCTTTTCCATTTTGATTGCCACATCATTATTATCGAAAAGCTTCTCTAAAGGAACCAAACCTTTAGGAATTCTGTTGGTGGACAATTGCACTATTTCATGTGCTGCAATTTTTCTTCTGAACTTTGGCTTATCAACATCCTCGTCATGTTCATTTTCCAAATCAACTTGCAAATATAAAAACTCATCTATTACTGCAAGAAATCTAGTGAGTTCAACATCGTCCTCGAAAACCTTCCAGAATTTTACATTGTTAGGGAGGGATGACCTATACTTTACTTGAATCTCATAATTTAATTTAGGAGGTAGAGGAGGTATAAAAGTACAGGGTGACACAACTAATGAATCAGCCAATTCATTCATTGCTCTAGGTACGTATGAAATTTTGAAATCAGTAAAAGTATGGATTTCCCTCAAAAATTCATCCCTATAGGCTTTCAGTCTAACATGTTTGGCCTGAAAGGACTTGTTCACTTGCTGAATGATTAAATCCGCATCTCCGAATACATGTAATCTTTTAATCTCCATCTATTTGGATGCATTTAATCCCAGGAGCAGTGCCTCATACTCTGCAATGTTGTTAGTCACTTTAAAATCAAGCTTAAAGGACAAATGAGAAGTTTTCTTTGAAGGAGAAATCAATACCACCCCTGCTCCTGCTGATTCTTTGGTACAAGCACCATCGAAGAACATGGTCCAAAGATCGTCTTCTACTACTTCTGTGGACTGAATTGCGGGCTTCCTAAGCAACAATGCATCTGGTAATGAATCATCAATTTGTAAAATACAAGATCCCATACCTTTGTCGACTGAATAAATAGGATGGTTGGCTAGATTTTGTTCGTCATTGATTACATATGCCAGCCGTGATTCCCTGTATAACCTCCTGTCTACTCCTCCAAAAACAAGGATAGTAGCATATGAGATATCCATTTGAAGAGTTCCACCTAGCCTCTTCATCCATGATCTTGATAACAAACAACCAAATTTTGGTGGGATGTCTGCCACTACAATATCCATAACCATAGTTTTCATAGATGCTTGGGTCAAAGTTACAGCTAAGTCCTTGATCATTCCAATACATTTGACTTTTCGATAATCGAAAGAGAAAAGATCATGGTAAGACTTGGTAATTTCTAACCCAAGCTCATCCATGACTGCCTTTGGCATTAAGTTGTGAGAAGCATCGGAGTCCAACAAACAATTATATAGTGTTTTGTCATGAATGTTAAGAGAGACATAAAAAGGTGGACAACTTTCATCTCTATCTTCTATCATTTGACTCAAGGTTATGGTTGGCTTTTCATCATATATATTAAGAATATCAGCGGAAGGGGATATGGATTTGGGGTCCAACGTTTTGAGGATATCTTTCTTGAATGTTTCATTTTTCATTAACTCAACCAAAGGGATGGGGGTTTTAATTTTTTGTATTTCAGCCTCAAAATTGAAAGAATATGAGATTTTATCAGAAAACTTTACCTCATTTGAAGGGGCTTTTTGAATTCTTTGCTGATCGGCAGGGATCTGACTTTTCTGAATTTGTTGTTTGACAGGGACAACGGTCTTCTTGAGAGGAGCTGGTGTATTTACCTTTGAAGGATCTGTTTGTTGATTCTCTAATGTCTGATATTTTTGCTTAACAGGGGCTATGCTCTTTTTGGGAGAGGCTGGTGCATTTTGTTGGGTAGTATTAGACTTAGATCTAAGATTATATCTGTTCTTCTCTTCCGTTGAAAAAATGCCATCATCAACATAATTTTCCTTTGTCTGTTCAGTCATCAATGCCTCTTCATAGTCATGTTGTGTCAGATAAGATTTCTCTATCTCCTCTCCAACGCAATGAATATTATCCTCTCCATCTTCTTGATAATCACCTTCATCTTCGTCCATTATGACATTTTGAAAAGGAGCCTTTATTCTCTAATCCTCAGAAGAATTCCTTTCTCTTTGCAAAATCTGCATTGGCTGATTATTTCTTCTGAAATTGTTGGGATTTTGATTTGGGTTTTTATTTGCATAATCATAAGTAGTCCTTCCCTTGACAGGCTGCTTATTTTCAATTTTGAGCTTAGATATCTCAGAGGTTAGAGACTCTAACATCTTATCCATTTTATCTAACTTTGGGTCAACACTTGATGAAGAAGAAGCTTCCTTTCTCGGCCTTCTCCTATCAGAGTTTCCCTTTAGCTTTTGAGCAGCCAAAATATTTGATTCCACTTCAAGGGAAAAATCTTGCATCAGGGGTAGTGTTAGTGATCTCCTTTCTCTAAAAAAAAAGCACAATTCTGCGTCAAATGAATTTGCATATGTGATTTTGGCAGAGGCATTTGAAGGTTTTATCTCAGCTGGTATTTTACTATACATTCTGTTGAACCTCTTAGTGAAATCAGAGACTGACTCACCATTTTCTTTCCTTAGATTTCCAAATTTGGTAATATAGAACAAAAAATCTCTTCTATCACCCCAATGTTTCAAGAAGGTGTCATCTAATTGCTCAATGCCATCTATGGAACCAACAGGGAGTTCTTTGAACCATTTCCTAGCATGTCCATCTAAGCTTTGGACAAAAACTCGGGTCCAAACATCTTCCTCCTCAATGTTAAGGTTTTCAGCATAACTGTAGAAGGCCTCTATATGTTCTTCAACAGTCACATCACCCTCACCTGTGAATTTGGGCATATACTTCTGATAGTCTCCTGTTGGCATAGCTGATACTAGATTCGACAATATAAGTGGAGCATACCTAGCATCTAGGATTTGTTTCATCTTGGTCAAAGGAGGGGGTGCCACCTTAGTGAGAAAGGGTGAGAGAGGTGATAGTCTTTCCTTTGATTCCTCAACACTAGGGAAATTTGAAGGAGGTGAATTTTCTGATGGAAAAGAGGTTTGATATGAGGCTCTATAGAAATTTGCAAGCTGTTCAGCTAAGTTTTCTTCACCTTTAGCAGACAACTCTCGAAGAAGATGTTATACAACAAGGAGACTAGTGTAAATGTTTAAATGATCTTCTTTCTGCTGTGAATGAAAAGACTCAAGAGAGGAAGAACTATGATTTCTTTCTAAGGTATTAGATGCTTTTTCAACCAATTTTGAATCTATCAATTCATCATCACTGATATTTTCCTGTTGATAAGAAAAACTTGATTCTTCTACAGTAGTTACATTTTCTTTTTCATCAGCACTCTTGGAAAACAATTCAATTTTTTATGTAGTAGATTTTCCAGAACTAAAGAGAGGATTACCTTCTGTGTCTAATTTTGAAGTTTGACCCTGAAATGTTTTTCCTCTTCTGATAATTAGTTCTGGATTGGGCACTGGTGTGACAGGTGATTCTTGTGGATTCGCTCTGGTACTGATCCTCTTAGGAGCTAGGATGAACTTGTGGAGTCGCCAGATAGATAGTTACAACCAATAAAATGTCTAATATTTGTCTATCATCAAAGATCAACTCTGTGTCATATCCCAGGAAAGCAGAGCTTAAGTTTTGTTTCCTCAACAACGACGCCAATTTGTTATCACTCCAAGAAACTCTTTGGGGTTGTAGACCAAAGATGCTTGGTAACTCAAGAATATGGTAGCTTAGGTATATTTGGGACAATGGGATAACTCAAAATATGATGAAAGTAACCACTTATCATGTATCTGAATAAGACAGTGATTTTAGAGAACAATAATCAGACAACAGAGTTGAAAAAGGGGATGAAGAATACTAGTCCAGATAACCAAATACAACCATGTGCAGGGTCATACAAGACAGTAAGAAATTMTTTAATCCAAGTTTATGAGCTTAATAAGAAGATGACAGTTCTTAAAAGCTAAACTAAACTAGAATAAAGTGCAGAATCATGAAATATATGAAAGAATCTGATATTGAAAACAAAAGAGGACTGTGATTCTATTATTAGAATAAGAAGTCAAGTACAATAGCTAGAAAATGTCTCCCAGATTGAACCCTTATCTCTTAGAAAAGATAGGCATTTATAAACCTTTACAATCGGTTTTAGATCCTGAAAACTTGGATCTGTATCTAAATATAGAAAATAAAACTAACTAAATACAATTGATAAGAAAAGACTAGTTCCTAGAACTCGAACTGTCTTCTATGTTGATCTTGACATCTGTACTTCATCACCTTTAGGACTCTGTTGTGTCATGGAAGGGTAAAGAAACCTGTCTTCTATAGATGGACTCTTTTAATAAACATAACCGAAACTTTAGTTGACCAATTTAGCGTTTGGTCTCAAAATCTCCACGAATCTCTGATGTTGAGTGTTTCTTGATTAGGTGGTTAATCCTTCGATGCTCTCAAACATTTTTTAAATACTTCAAAATCTCCTCGCTCGAGCTTATATTTCCAAAAATTTCTTTCTGTACTTTCACCAGCTAATTCACCTTACGATCTACTGGTTAGCTGGTGAAAGTTCTGCTTTTCACCAGCTAACTAGTTGTAATTTTACCCTTTGCGCTGGTGAAAGTTCTGTCTTTGGCCAAAAAGGAACCTTTCATCTCCAAAACTGTTGTTTTACCAAAAAAATTGTGTATCTTTGATTTATCTTCCTGCATATTCACAACAACCTGGGCCAATACCTGTAGATCTGGATGTGAATTACTCTTCTGCTTCAATTTCTTAATTTTCCTCTTAAGGCATTTTGCTAACCACCACAAACTGTTATAGTCCTTGGTGATTTTCTTCTTTCTCTTTTTGTCTTTGACACTCTCACGAGCCAACTTCTCAAATGTTGCATTTGTCTTTGAAAAATTGTCATATAGGGATTTGTATCTTGCCTTGATTACTCTTTCCAAAACCTCCTGTTGTGCAATCACCTCTTTCAGTTCCTTAATTTTTTGTGATTTCTTTGACTTCTTACTCTTTGATGTTTCACCTTCATCAATGGGAGTAAAAGTCTCACAGTCTTGTGAAATTTACATGGAGTGTTCAAGACTTTTAATGGTTGGACTTTCATCTTCTTGCTCTGGCTCTGTTTCCGAGTTTGTGTATGGCAAATTGAGAATATTTGTCTTTTTTACTGTAGGCTGCTCTGAATTGGTTTCAAAATCTATTTTTTTCTTTGTTCTTTTAGACTTTATGCTGGAAATCATGTCCTCTGTTGGTCCTGGAAGAGATCTTCTCCTCCTTGAGCTGCTATGAGGAGTTAACTGTTTTTTTCCATTTTTCTTCTGCTCATCCATGGGTTGAGTTTGGGTCTCAAAGCCTTCCCAAAAATGAAAATGTTGCCAAGTCCTTCCTCTTTGTCTCAGTTCTTCTAGAATTATCAGTTTGATCAAGCCAAAATGACAAAGGTTTTTTTTTATGCTTAGAGATTCAGCTCTAATCTTTTTACATACTTTGGTTAGGCTTTTGTGAAGGAAGAAAGGTAAATTCAGGAGGGTCTTCCCTGTGAAATGATCTAAAAGTTTGAAATGATATAACATTAGCTTGTCATACCTACCTTCTGAGGTGATATAGAGTTTAATGCCTTTAAACAGGTCCTGCCATTCATCTTCTAGATGAGAAACTGGCATGCTTTTCTTCCAGGCGATGTCTCTGAATTCTGCCTTAAGGTATACCCTAAAATTCAAATTCTTGGTTGCTATTGTCTTAAACCAGCTTTGGCCTGATCTGGGTAAGCTGGTTGCTGTGGCAATGGTAGCTTCATCGACTATCATTTCTATAGAACCCACACTAGCTCTGTTTCCATCATATGATTTAGCAAATTCTTTAGCTATTGTTTGGTGGCAACCATTTTGTAACCTTTCAACATAACTCATGCAACCTGCATCTGAGAAATGTTTTTTCACATCTGGATGCGACTGTAAGAATGACAGGCTATCCAATTCTTTCCTCAACAATAAACCACTTTGTTTCCTTTCCATCTGTGACTCGAACCTCGAATGTTTTGCAGACAGTTATCACGGTGATTTCCTGATTGAGCCAAGGTTTTGGCACTGGTGAAAACTCTCGGTGTTGCCAATTTAAAATATGGAACCATACCATATTACTTGTGAATCAGTGCATGTTTTAAAATGAGTGCTGATTTGATGTTGCTGAGTGACTTGTACCTCCTCTATCTGTGATGATGAATGTGAATTCGTTATCTCCAATGCTCTCATTGTTGGAGCATGCAATCATGAGAACAATCTGTCATAATATCCGATCAAACATGCACAATGGTATCATCATCATCATTCGCTTCGACCAACGCCTCATAATAATTATGTGACGTGTGTCGAGCATGTCTTCTTTTCAATTTCTGTAATCGTGGAAGAAAAACACGTGTTTCGCGCTTTCACCAGCTAGCCTGTCTGCGGGAGAGTACTCCTTAACCGTTGAAACCCGTTGCTTTCACCAACTAACATCAACCTTGCAACATGTGTTAGTTGTTGAAAATATTTTCACGAAATTTTATAAAAACAACCTTTATGAATCAACTTATTTCTAAGGCATGAATTTAAAACCTAAGTTTTGACACTAGAAGAATCTAAAAATAAATAGAGAATCCTACAAATGACCATGCTATCACCTACAAAATGAAACCAAGTGACTGATTCATTTTTGGAGCTAACAGGTTGAATAGATTAACTTGTTCAAAGTAGTTTATGATTTTCTTCTTTAGGAATAATCCATCGATCCATTGTTTAAAGCTACTTAGGTTAAATAGTTCAAGTTCATTAATAAGATTTGCTAATTGATAAAAATGAAACAGTCATCTCTTAAGTAGATTGATCCTTAGATAGACCATCACCTTTGTTAGACAATACTTCTATTATATTTTTTTCCTTTTCTCATACAATGCCACAACTCTAAGTTTACTTACCCCGAGTTGACAATTTAATTGAGGGATTTAGCGCATATAGAATACCCATCAACTCGTTTAACCATAGACAATATAACAATATTGTCACCCAACCATAGGCACAAATGCCACCCTTGAGCACCTTAAACTTGACAAAGAATAAATCCAGTAGAAAATCAATAGCCAACCAAGGCTAATGCACCAAGCAAAGATAACCAAGACTGATAAAAAATTCCAACCTAGAAAGACCAAAATTACAGGTTTGTAGTAACTACAACTCCAACTACCCTCCTGACTTGCGCACTAAATTTTTGCAGTGCACACTACTGAATTTATGCAGTTGTGAGCTGTTTCATTCAAATGAGCTCTGGAATCCAGTATTTATACTTCTCCTCCTTAGTTGTCTGGGCCGACTTCTCATTCTTGAGGCTAAAAACTCAATATTAAATATTTCCTTTAGCCGACTTGTCTTCTAGGGTTATGTCCA
>JZKD02S0219440.1:252809-266505 GCA_000966675.3 Picea glauca | reverse complement strand
GGAATTGAGCATATATAGTGCGCAACTACCTTTGAAACAAAAGACTTCCCTGGGTTGATAATTTATGTTTCACTTGGTTGTTTGAAATTAATTAAGCAATTATAGTGACCAACAGTTTGATAGTACCATTGGATGGTACATTACTGAGTTTTCTATTGATAGAGTAGAATCATATAGCCAAGAAAAGAGATATTTCTTTAAGGGACCTAGAGGAAAATTTTTACATTTTCTGAAGTTGCATATCAAGATGCTATTACATGAGAAGAACATCTTGAAGATATGATAATTGGTTGTACCAAAGAGCTAATATTCAAGAACTTAGACAATGACAATGAAATAGAGGTTGGACATACACACAGTGGGAGATCATTTAGCGAAGTTCCTCTGGTGAACTTGCTTGAGCAGAATCATGAACCACCAGCACAAGAAGAAGGGTTCTATAGTGGAGAAGAAGAAGAGTTATTGAATGGGGAACATTCTGAGTCGACTAGGGAAGAAGAAGGGAATACTGAAGAACCTCGTCGAGAAGAGTCAGAAACTTCAGGAACTGTGCATACTATTGAAGTAAGTGCTATTACTCCTCCTATTGTTTTAGCAACATTATGTAACCTAAGTTATCAGAGAAATTAGAGCACTGGTACAAGTGGTTCAGTGAATACTCAGTCAAGAACCCTAGGAAGATCTATGGAAGATGAGATGAGGTTACCCACCTTTAGGGGAGATGGATCTAAAGATCCTGATCAACATTGGTTCTTATGAAAATTTGTATGGAGTATTAAGAATGTCACTGACGAATCTGTTAGAGATCTCAGTTTAGTACTACTCTGAGAGACCGCGCATTGAGTTGGTACATGAAATTTGTCCAAGGAGCTATACAGCCTAAACCGCTAAATGACATTAAGACTGTGTTGATTGCCGAATTCAAGAAACCCAAGTCAGAGTCGTAGTGCATTACAGATATGAAATAAATCAAGCAAAGAGTAGCTAAACCTGTTTGGGAGTTTGATTAGAGGTTTAAGACCCTGACAGGTCATTTGAGTTTTCAGATTCCAGACGAACAAAATAAAGAATGGTTCATTGTTGCCCTCTTACCACACATCATAGTCCCTCTGATGCAACATAAGATCGCTTCGAAAGATGAGGTGTTGGAGATCGCCATGAAACTAGAATCATCCCCTATGGGAGAGTTCAACTCAAGTATGAGTCAAATTTTGAGTCAGCTAACTAGCTTATCACTGCAGGTTGAATATATGAAGAAGGATAAGGGAAAAGATAAAAGAGAAGATATTTGGTGTATCAGATGAAAATCAGAGGGCCATGAAAATGAGCATTGTCCTCTATTTCATGAGTACTTGGCTTCAGGAGCTCCGATCCCTTTGAAGCAGGTTACTCTACCTTTGTACGAGGTATGTATAAATCGACATCGCCATGGTGCATGTTATTACATGCAAAAATATGTCCAGACACCTACCAACCTTTACTGCACATTCTGTAAATCTGTGGGGCATGATGAGAAATATTGTAGGGATCATGACCTCTTGCATGAAACATCAAGAGAAACATATAGAATTCAAGGGGAAGTACAACAAGAAGGAAATACTACGCAGTTTAACTCCCCAGGAAGAGGAAACTTCAACCCCCATGATAGATTTAGAGGAAGAGGAAGAGGAGGAGGTATAGGTCGAGGTCGAGGTCAGATCATTTGTTATAACTGGGCATAGCCAGGACATTTGGAAAGGGTCTGTCAGAACCCTTGTACCACTTGCAGCTACTGCAACTCATTTGAACATGTTATTAAAGATTGTCCTATGCTGTTAGCCAAACTTTAGGAGAGACAAGGAGGAAACCCACAAGTACAATTAATCTCAGTAGAACCTCACAGAGTGGATCCTAGAGTCATTGTTATCACTAGAGGATGCACCACTAAAGGAGAAGACAAGATGATTCCATCAAAGATTACAGGCGAATCAGGGGTCAGAAGAACTACAGAGAAGACACCAGAGTTTGATTCAAGGAAAGAAAAGAAGATATTTGAAGAGGAAAGAAGAGAATTTGGAGGATATCAGGTTTCTTCATCAAAGGAACAACTAGAAGTGAGATAATGTGAGATGCCTCTATCATTCGATCAATATGTATCATCGGGAGAAGGAAAAGAGGTAAGCAAGATTGTTAGTTTCTTGTATACGTTCATTGATTCGATTAAGGATGAAAGAGCCATACAAGAACTACAACACTTGATCCGACAATATGAATCAAGGAAGGTAGACTCTTTGCTGAATAGAGTAGTACATCAAGTATCCAAAAAGAGAAGGAAAAATAAGGAACTAAACCTTAATGCTCAGATTGGAGATTATGATATAGATTGTGTGGTCCTCGACTTAGGATCAGAAGTCAATGTTATGATGAAGAAGACCTGGGCACTGATGGGAAAACCTAAGTTAATGTATTCCCCTATCAGGCTTAGGATGGCTAATCAGTAGGAAATAATCCCCTTTGGGCCTTTGGGAGACTAGAGCATGTCCCTGTGGACATCAACGGGGTAAGAACATTTGCGGACTTCAAGGTGATTGAGATAGTTGATGATAACTGTCCTTATCCTACGTTGTTAGGCATTGATTGGGATTTCAACAATTCCACTGTTGTTGACTTAAAGAAAAGAAGAATGACATTTTAAGGTGATGGCCTTAGGGTCATTTCACCTCTGGATCCTAATGAAGGTCGCAGATACATAGAGCCCATCAGAGAAGAATATCGTGCATATGAGCTAGAGAATATATATAAATTGATAGCGAGACAACATGATTACATTAACCCTACAACATATGGGAATTTAAGCTGGCGAAGTGATAACGCATGCTCATCAGACTCAGAAGAAGCACTGGAGAATTGGTAGAACAAAATGTATGAAGTCTCTGTGTGGAGGTGTGCTAGATTGACCAAGGAAGTTCGCTAGATTGGCACAGAAGTAGAAATCTACCCACATTTGATGGTTTAAATCATTTAGAAACATTCTTATCAAATTTTGAATAAATTGTGCCAGTACAATAGAGATTGTTGGTACTGGATGAGTCTTTGAAAGCAACTCCAACAAGATGGTGTGGGACACATAAGAATAACATCATGGACTAGATGCAATGTCTCACTTTGATGGCAATTTTCTTTTCAGAACAAGTAGAAGGATGCAAAGTTCGATACACAGGTCAAAGTTGTCTGAAGTGCGAGGTTGTGAGGAGACCTCGAGGAGAATCCCTCAAGAACAGTGGGTGCATAAGTTCATCAACACTCTGGACACAACACCTATCAATTGGTATCTTCAAGCAGAACTATGCCTCACCACTTTAGATTGGTATGGTATGACTCAAAACTTTGTATCTACGTTTTCATTTGAAAGCCAGTACCCTTCAGTAGATCAAGCTCTACAAGTTGTAATATAGAAAGTCTTTGAGGAGGCACCTAACTTCCCTATTGAGCAAGAAGAGGATGAATGGACTGAACCTCTTCAGAAGTTGAAAGGATGTTACAATATCAATGCTGATGAAGATGGTGATCCTAGGAATGTGAACATCGCAGAAATAGAAGGATAGAGAGATGTAGAAGGACCGAGAGTCAAACTACCTTTCATTGGACAA
Organism: Picea glauca; assembly: GCA_000966675.3. Taxonomy (NCBI): domain Eukaryota; kingdom Viridiplantae; phylum Streptophyta; class Pinopsida; order Pinales; family Pinaceae; genus Picea; species Picea glauca. The sequence goes on along the minus strand of JZKD02S0219440.1, from coordinate 262,876 downwards.
CCGATCAAAATCAAGAAATTTAATATTGGAACAGAGCAAGCACCTAATCTTGCTAATTTTGGAGATTACTGGGATGATTCCACCATTGATAAGATCACATAACTACTGCATGAATATCAGGACTTGTTCCCAACCAAGTTCACTGATATGAAGGGCATTAAAGGGCCTATGGGAGAGATGAATATCCCATCGAAGCCAGATGCCATGCTAGTTAAGCAGAGACCCTACAGATTGAATCCCAAATATAAGTAGAAAGTTAAGATTGAACTAGATAGGATGTTGGAAGCAGGAATCATAGAACCGGTGGAAGAGTCAGAATGGATTAGCCCTATGGTGGTACAAGATAATAAGACAGAAGAGATCATGATCTGTGTAGATCTCATGAAGCTTAATGATGCTTGTTTCCATGACCCATTCCCTACATTGTTTATAGACGAAGTGTTAGATAATGTAGGAGGTCAGGAAGTTTACTCCTTCACAGATGGATTTTTAGGTTATCACCAGATCAGGATTGCCAAGGAAGATCGCCACAAGATCACATTTGCAATAGAATGGGGATCCTACTAGTACACAATGATGTCTTTTGGATTAAATAATGCACCAACCATCTTTTCTAGGGTGGTGGTTGAATCATTCAAGGAGTTTTTACATAAATTTTTGGAACCATATTTTGATGATTGGATTGTTTTTAGCTTATTACAAAACCATATTGAATGATTAAGACTAATGTTGGATAAGTGCAGGAAATGCCATATTTCCCTGAACCTGAAGAAGTGCATCTTCTTTTCACCCTTTGGAGTGCTGCTAGGGAATATTGTGTGTAAGAAGGGGTTGCTGGTAGATCTACCCAAGATTTTCATTATTGTTGATCTACACCCCCTACTTCAGCTAGACAGTTGTGCACTACGTTGGGACATACTAGATACTACAGAAAGTTCATTAAGGGCTATGCACAGATTACAACACCTATGGAGAATTTATTAAAGAAAGATTATTAGTTTCAATGGATAGAATAATGTTAGTAGAGCTTCGACACACTAAAACAAAAAATGGTTACTGCACCTATTCTGGTTTTCCTAGATTGGAGCAAGGAATTTCATGTGCATGTCGATGCTTCATCTATTACACTAGGAGCAGTGTTAGCAAAACCAGGATCAGGAGATATTGACCATCCATTAGCCTTTTCTAGAAGGAATCTATCTACACTTGAGATAAAATACACTACGAGAGAGAAGGTTTAGCCATGGTGTACACGCTGCAGAAGTTTTGACACTACTTGTTGGGAGGACATTTTAAGATGTTCACTGATCACTCTACGTTGAAATACCTAGTCAACAAGCCAGTGTTGGGGGGAAGGATATGTAAATGGTTACTGTTATTCCAGGAATATGATTTTGAAATTGTGGTCAAGCCAGGGAGAATGAACAAGGGACTTGACCACTTGTCTAGGTTGGAGCATGGAGAGGAACCTACTAGTTTGGAGGATACACTACCAGATGCATAGTTGCTGGCCATTAGAAGGGTCGATGATCACTTTGCTGAGATAGTCCAATTCCTATCAACAGGAATGGAACCTAGAGAATATACAATCATTCATAAGAAACAACTGGTAGTTCACGCTGCAAATTTTTCACTTATAGCTGGACAACTATATAATATGGGACCTGATGAGATCTTGAGGATATGTGTTATGGAGGCAGAAATACCATCGATTCTTGTAGCATCACATGAAGGCATCGCAGGAGGACACTATGTAGGAAAATAAATAACACAGAAGGTTATTAGAGCTGGCCTCTAGTGGCCTACTTTACATAAAGATGATAAGGAATATTATAAAGCCTGTGATGTATGCCAGAGAGTTGGTAAACCTTCCAGAAGAGATGAGATGCCTTTAGCACCGCAATTGACCTTACAGGCATTTAAAAAATGGGCTATTGATTTTGTAGGACCTATCAACCCACCATGAAAGCACACAAGAGCCAAATACATCATCACTACGACAAATTATTTGACCAGATGGGCAGAAGCAAGAGTGGTGAAGGACTGTATTGCAACTATAGCTACATGATTTATATTTGATGATATCATAACTAGGTTTGGATTCCCTAAAACCCTAATGAGAGATCAAGGTACACACTTTATTAATAAGACTATCAAAGCTTTGACTCAAGAATTTGAAGTCCACCATAGAAGAGTACTCCTTACCATACACAAGTGAATGGGACGGTCAAAGATTTCAACAAGATCTTGGAGACAATGCTGACAAATATTTGCAGTGTGAACAGGGATGATTGGGATCTGAGAGTACTAGCAGTGCTATCAGCCAATAGAACTACTTGAAAGAAGTTGACAATGCAGACTCCCTTTAAGTTGGTTTATGGTCTAGAAGCAGTTGTCCCTATGGAATATTTGGTTCCTAGTCTCATAATCGTAGCATTCATAGATATGTATGACAATATCATTTTTTAATAGAGGCTTGCACAGTTGGTGGAAGAAAAAGAAGACAGATTTATCGCAGGATTTCATCAGTAGGTACAGAAGGAATGAGAAAAGGCCTACCATGACAGACATATCAAGAAGAAATCCTTTAAACAAGGAGATCTGGTATTGGTATATGACAACAAGTTCATGAAGCATCTAGGGAAATTCAGAACACATTGGCTTGGGCCATTTGAGGTTACCTATGTTACAGAAGGAGGAGTTGCACAGTTGAAGACACTGAATGCAGAGTGGAAGGAATGTTTAGTGAATGGGAGCTGGTTGAAATTGTACTATGACAACCAGATACCTCGCAACTCTTTGTAAAAGTAGGAGATAGGTCTAGGTACCAGGTGCAGTTGAAACTGGGTGCCAGGCACAGAGAAGACAGTCTGCATAGGGAAGAAAGGGATAAAGAAGAGAGAACAGGTTGCTCCACACAGTCTGAAGTTGAAGTGAAACCGAAGGTTCAGACCTGAAGTGCCTCAGGACGAGTCACATGTGAGTGTTGGGGGCCTATTGGCCTTTGGCTATGGAAGGAAGTGAAGATTAAGGAAAGAAGCATGTAGTACGAACTGTGTGGAAAGCACATTGACTGATATTGGGTCGAAGTGTCCAAAGAAGCAGAAAGGAAGGAGTGAAGTAAGAGAAAGCAAGTCGTTGAAAGAGAAGACTGAGGAAGACAAATCAACAAGGAATATGGATCATGGACAACTCAAAAAGCGAAAAAATCCACCAATATATGCTTTGGAGCACCTCGCATGAAAGAAGGAAAGACAGGCCGACGAATCCCTGAAAACACGGGTCAAGTTGAACTAGGGTTTTAGAAACCTAGGGTTTTATAAACCTAGGGTCTTAGAAACCTAGGGTTTTAGAAACCTAGGGTTTTGGCATTTTAGGGTTTTGACACCTAGGTTTTGGCCTAAGGTTGTCCAAGAGTCATTGTAATGTATAAATAAGGGTCAAAAGGACCTAGGTTGGGTTAGAGAATGTAATGAGCAATTATTATTTTTTATAGAGAAAATCGAGAGAGAGCCTGTGTTATAAGATTTTCAGCTGGGTGTGAAGATCAGCCGTGCATCTGGGTGCGCAGGGAGGGGGGAGAAAGAGAGAGAGAAGGAGAGAGATATGCAAGCTAAGTGTGCAGATAAAACTGTATGTTTTCCTATAATATCAAGAAACACAGTTCTGTGGACGTAGCCCTAGGGAGGGGGTGAGCCACATAAATCTTGTTGTGATGTGTGATTGATGTTGTGTCTGTTACTCTGTTATTGCATCATTGTGCTAGATATGAGATATAACTGTGCGAAGTAGGGTTGAGCTAGTAAACGATAACTAGATTGCTATGTATTATTGTGTTGAATCCACTTTGTATTTCCTCTAGTTGTAGACACATGTGTCCTGCAACCCCCTATTCCTACTTCAGGTGAGACCGCATCTGCTTTGCAGGTGTTTCCGAAAGACCCAGTAGTTAGGGCTTGTTGGTGCACTGTTAGAGATGAACCTTGGGTCTGCCCCTATGCCAATAGTAACAAGTGTACAACAAGAAAATAACAGAATGTTATTTTGCAGGAAAATGTTGGAAACATATAGAACAACCCTTAACAACTTCATGATTTGGATTTACTGTAGGAAACTCCTTGAGGGTGGTGACCTTCTAATGTGAAACCAAACCTAAATGTTGGTATGAGTTCAACTTGACACCTAACAATCTATATCATCTTCAAAATCTTCATTAATGCAAGTTCGCAACATTAGCGTTGCAAACTGTCCTAAAACACCCAGTTCACAGTGCTAGTGGGTCCAATCACTGCAAACTTTCCTGTAGAAGTCTGTTTACTTACAAAAAAGATTCCAACCTTTAAAACTTGCACCAGAAGTGGGATAATCCTTCCAAAAATTCTACAAACTCCTTACAAATTGAATTAACCTTGGAGAAAACATATGAAGATGCTAAGTTTAGCTCAAAATCCAAAATCATCACTTAGTGTTGTAACTGCATGCAAAAAGTAATCCATGAAAAAAATGATGTTGATGTGAAATGTCATATTGTATTCATCTTTTGGTTCTGGTACTCCTTCTAGTAGCCACCTTAGCCAACATACCAAGATTCCTTTTTGCTACTTTCTCTTTGAAGGGATGCAATTCATCTTTTAATTTTCTGATCTCAGCTTGGCAAGCTCACTTCTGCTTATATACATTCTTGAGTTGCCTGTGAAGGGGAAAATACCTCTTATCCAAGAAAATTTATTTATCAATTGTCTCCTCATATAGATCTAACATATCCTTTAGCTTCATTTTGGACTCCAAATATTCCTTTTTCAACTTGTCAATTTCAATTTTTTCATCCTTAAGTTGCCCCCTGAGCCTTTTGAAAGTAGGATTACTTCCATGAGGAGGAGTGTTGATATCAATAACCTCCATGGGATACTTGGAAAATTGAACTTTGTCCTTTTGCTGAGATGGATTTTCTGTTGTACCATCTTCCATAGGAACATGTTTTTTAGTTGTTGATATAGTAAAAGGTCTTCTAAGTTTGACTATTTCTGCAACAATTGATGGGGAAAAGACAATTTTTTTTCCTTTCAAACTCCTTGATTTTCTTGATGGTATTTCCATAGGTGTAGGTTCTACCACAGGTGAAACTTCTCTATCAGGAGTTTGTGAGGGACCACCTTCAACTGCTTTATTAGTAGCATGAAAATATTTATCACTCCTAGTCATCCTCCTCTTCTTGTCTGAATATGAATGCACAGTCTTCTCAACAGGGGTAGGAGTTTGTCTTTTGGACTATGGTGTAGGAGCAATATCTAGCTGAAAATATGATGCAGCTAGGAAAGTTTCCAATTCAGTGTTAGTATTCTTCAACTCTTCCAATACTAACATCTTGATTAAACTAGAGTGAAAAACACCAATATCCCCCTGTTTGGACTTAGCTTGGAATTTATCTGACATCTTGCCAATACTCCTGAAAAGGTAAAATGGAAGGTTCATTGACTCTTTCCCAGTGAATTGTAGTGGTAATCTGATATGGTATTGATATACCATATTGAACCTTCCTTCACATGTGAAGTACCTTTCAATGACCCTGAGCATCTTGTCAAAATATTCCAGCATGTGACTTATGGACACTCCTTTGGATAGTTTGTCTCCTTGATATTCAAGTTTAAATAATTCCTTGGAGAAATAATAGTTCAAACACATGGCTTTAAACCACTTCTCACCACAATCAAGTATCTATGTGGCTACATAAATAGAATGCTTAGAGAATTCAAACTCGAACATCCCTACCTTAGTCTTTGTCCTACTGAAATTTAGTGCTAAATGCTTAGCCACTTCAGGATGTCCTCTTTGCATTTTCTGACAAAAATTGAGGCATTCCACCCTCTGGAAAGCTTCCTTAAAAAATGGTTCAGAATTGAAGAGTCGCATGTCATGTGGTTCATCTCTCACAATATCTCCCCCTTTGTGGATCTTGCCTTGTTGACTGTCCATAATTATTGTTTTGAAAACCTCCTTTAACCTATTATGATAGTTTCTATGAGAAATATAGAATAAATCATGAAATTTTAGGGTTTGATTACAGAGTTGGCACACTTAGGGTTTACCTGAATAAAATGATTATACACAACAATAGTTAGCAATAATGTGAATTTTAAGCAAGTTGCAAGTAGGAAGTGATAAAGAGGATCAATAATTCAATCTGAATGAAATTGCAGTCAAACAGAAAGAAACAACTCTGTGTAAAACAAAGGATTTGCAACGCCAATGGTTGAGTTCACATCGCCAGTCTACAACACAATATGAACTAGGTTTTATGAAAGTCTGGCAAGACTTTCCATCTATGAGAGGAAACATATAATTTATTGGTTAAAACCTCAGACTTAGATGAATCTCAATTTGACAATGGTTTTTTGGATCAAAATACACGGGGTTCACAACACCAGTTTGCAACACACAGCTTGCAACACAGAGTTATAATGGACATTTTGCATCACATAGTTGGCAGTGGGTAATGTTGTTATTTGCAAGGGGAAAATGTAGGATGTTGTTTTGGTACATCAATATTGAAAAATTCCAGGGTGTAGGATACTGCAACTATGAATTACAAATAGTGCAAAGAGTTGGAAACGCATAAAGTATTAAAAAAGTTTGCAGTGATAGGACAAATACAACAACTTGCAGTTGCAATCAATCCTTAATCATCATGCAATCACCAAAGGGATACCTGGTGTGTTTGGAACTTGGGCTAATATCTCAGGTGGAAGAATCCAATCTTTAATCTTCAATAACCAGTCCAACTTTCAACTCTGGCAGCGCCCTTCATTCAAACTATTAGAGTTGTTCCTTAAAACAATCCTGAAAATCATGATGAATTGAATGCACTGAAACCAATGAAATATTCCTCCACATGTTTGCAAAGTACAATGATGAGAACTTAGTGCATGAGGTACTCCTTAATGCGTCATTAACTTTTACATGAGTTTGCAGCAGTTAGATTTGACATCTGACTTGACCTTCAAATAGTTTAAAATGACATAATGGAACTTTTGTACATACCTTTGAGACAAGTCATATGATGATGATGATTTTAAGACCAGGGGTGTGACCCATGCTAACCCTTATTTCCTTCATGATTAGGAACAATACCATGACACCAAGGCTCTTACAAAGACTAAAAACAAGACTATGCTTATGGAAAAAATAAAACATGAGTTATGACATGAGATATAACCCAAAGACTAAAATTAAAAGAGCCTATGACTCAAAACAAGACAAATCCATTTTTTGTTTTACCCCTATACATCCTATGTGCTAACATCTGGCTCCACATGTGATGGAGACCTCCCTGTGAGGCTCCAAGAACATACAGTTCCAGTTCCTTATCCTTGGGCAAGGAGTCATTATTAAAAGAAAACAAAACTAACTAAAGACTAGTATTTACAATGAGATGAAGCCACCTAGGCTTTAAAAAAAGTATTTCTTTAGAAAATGCCCATTTACTGGGCCACCAAGAATTTCAACATCTTTCAAATTTTGCAACTTAAAAGTATTATTTTGCAAAACTTCAGAAATTTTAAAAGGACCAACCCAAAGGGATTCAAATTTACCATGTTTTCCCTTATATTTCCTTTGAGCATCCCACTTGAGTACAAAGTCTTCAAGATGAATATATTCCTTCTTCACTTTCTTGCCAAAAACTTCTTTGATCTTTTGTTGATGACTCTGTGCTTTATCAAAAAGTCGCTCCTTGGTTTGTGGTACTTCCACAAGTTGATGCATCCTCCTGATCATATCATCTGGTTTCCCTTATTGATCTTGAAGAAATTTTTCCACAGGTAAAGCTAACTGAGAAGGGAAAACAACTTCAATTCCATAAGCCAGCTGAAATGGTGTGGTGCCAATTGACCTTTTGGTGGTTACTCTGTCTGCCCATAGGGAAAACTTCAACTTTGAATCCCATGAATTCTTATTATCTTTCAAAAAATTTATGATGATATTCACTAATATTTTGTTGGAGGATTCTACTAATCCATTAACCTGAAGTTAATATGGAGTGGAGTGGGTGAGTTGAATACCAAAATTTTCACAAAACTTCACCAGAGGCTCATCTTTAAAAGCTGCAACATTATCAATAACAATTTTATTAGGACAACCAAACCTTGATAGAATATCTTCCAGGAAACCAATAATTACTTTGTGTGTTGCATTTCTAGTGGGAATGGCTTTTATCCACTTGGTAAAGTAATCAGTAGCAGTTAGAATGCAACATTTTTGGCCACTTGAAGATGGATGGATTTCTCTAATAAATTCTAGCCCCCACTGCTGAAAAGGGCCAGATACCACTATGGGTTTTAGATGTAAAGATTTGAGTTGATGTTTTCCTAAGAATTTATGACATTTGTCACAAGTCCTGATCTTTTCACACACATTAGTGAATAAAATAGGCTAGAAGTACCCAACTCTAAGTATCTTGTACACTATAGTCCTCCAAAAGTGATGACCTCCACATAGACTCCCATGAAATTCAGTCATAGTTTTTTTTCCTCTTATGGATCTAAACATCTTAAAAGAACCCCTAAAGGATATTTCCAATATAGAATCTGATAAACAATACAATACCTGACTTCTTTAAGCTTCAGAGCCCTTAGTCTGGTCTTCTCAAGTCCAGTGGGAGGATGCAAATTTTGAAAGAAATAGATGAGGTCCTTATGCCAATTTTGAACTGATTTGTAAGATGTTGTTAGGAATATCATATTGTTGATTTATAGAGTTAGTACTCATGAAATTTACTGCAAGTGCCTTACAATTTGATTCAACCAACAATCTAGCTAAACCTTGACCCTTCACCAACTTGGTGGGTTTCACCTCAAGATCAAACTCCAAAATCTTGGCAATCCACTTACTTATTTTCCCATCTATATTAGGTTGAATCAAAATTTCTTTCACAAAGCTTGAAGGAACATAAGCAATAATTTTTGAGTGAAGAACATATACCCTGAAAGATTTTAGAGCTTTGACTAAATCATAACCTTGTTTCTCCATGATGTCATATCTGACTTCAATATCTCTCAAGGCCCTACTGAAAAAAGAAATAGGCTGCTCCATTCCATCTGAATTCTTATGAAGAAGGAAAACAACTAATGTATCATTTGAGGCAAAGGAAAAAATCAAAAAATCCTTTGAGTAGTCAAGACTGATCAAAACAGGAGCATCAACCAATGCTTGTTTTATTTTCTTAAAATAAATGCTAGCTTCTGTTGTCCATTTTACTTCATTCCCTTTTCTCAACATGGAAATGATGAATTTCCCTAACTCAACAAACTTAGATATAAATCTCCTTAACAATTTTATCTTACCTAAGAAGGACTGAATTTATTTCTTGGACCTTGGGAGAAAAATAATTTTGATAGTCTCTACTCTATTTGGATCAAGTTTTACTCCTTCAACTGAGACAATATGTCCTAATAGCTTACCTTCCTTCATGGAAAAAATAGACTTATTGGGATTAAGGGACAACCTATACTTTCTACACTTCATAAATAACCTCTCTAAATGTTGGTAATGCTCTTTATCATACTTGGAAAACACTGTGATATCATCCAAGTAGATAACCACAAACTTGTCTTTCTCTCCAATAAACGAAATTTCCATTGCATGTTGGAAAGTTTCCCCTACATTCATGAGACTGAAGGGAATATTGTCACACATAAATGTACCCCAAGGAGTAGTTGATCTGGTTTATTTTCGACACGAGATGAGAGCGAAGATGTAATAAAGAAATGTAGAGAGATATCGCGTATATTCAATAATATAACATAAATATATCAGAGATGCAACCATAAACATAGATATACAATAATACATGATTTCTATTAATGAAAGAAATGTACGGAGACTGTAAAAATACAGAGTGAAAGACTCGCTAGAATGGTGGCAGCGTATCTCTGAGAAGAGATGTGACGGCTACTTTCATTCACAAGAAGATGATTACAATGAGGCTCTGAAGGCATTTTTACAATAAGAAGGAATGCCAAAAACCCTAGACATCCAAAAACCTAACCCTAGGAGATGAAGCGCCAAAAGTC